>JAYEPQ010000003.1:64197484-64422484 GCA_036321105.1 Dracaena cambodiana | reverse complement strand
CGCATGCCCGTCGACACTACAAGAAATTTTAACTCCTATAGGTGAATGGTGAGCAAATTTCCACGTCAATCTGCTCATGAAGTCGGCAGCTCTTGCGCGTCACGGCTCAGCACAAATTGCGGCGACAATGCATGCCTTGCATACATCTGCATATAAATAGACACTTCCCTCCTAACTCTTACCACACCAAGAAAACAATCCCCAATAGTAAAAGATATAAAATAAAACACTCATTCTCTTCTCCGTTCACGGCTTCACAGTGAGTACCACAGCCTGATCAGAAAATATTGGAGAAGATGAGGGCTCTCAACTTCGACAGAGAGATCGAGGAATTCGAAGACCTGACCAGAAACGCAGGCCAGGTCCAGCTAGACACGCTGAGAAAGATCCTTGAACGGAATGGCGAGGCTGAGTACTTGCAGAGCTTAGGCCTCAGTGGCAGGACTGATCCTGAAAGCTTCAAAGCCTGCATTCCGATTGTGACTTACGAGGATCTTGAGCTGTACTTTAAGAGGATCGTCGATGGCGATACCTCACGGGTTCTCAGTGGGGCGCCCGTTACTACGTTATCTTTGAGGTACTTGATATATATGTTATGTTGAGATTGGGATATTGCTTGTCATTGATTTGGTTTGCGCTGGTGCTGAGTGTTTTGATTTGCTTTCAGTTCCGGTACTACAAATGGGAGGTCTAAGTTTCTGATCTTTAATGAAGAGATGCTTGAGTCGACGATGCAGATTTATCGGACCTCGTTAGCTTTCATAAATAGGTAAAAAGATTGATTAATTACTTTGTAAGTTAATTTTCAATTATTTAGCCATGGCCAAATTCTACCTACTGAACTGAGAGAAGTATCTCTTGGTCTGGGCAGTGAACAGTAATAGATTCCATCGGTTAGTGGAGGTTAATTTTAATAAATATGATGTATAACGGGAGTTTCCAAAGGGGGCACACCATTTTACCTAGTGAGCCCACTTCTCAATTTTCAGCCCGAACAAAATTTCAATATTCAGTGGACTCACCAGGAAAATTGGTGTGCTCATTTGGAAACTCCCATATAACTTACTGGTTATTATGTTTTTCTAAAAAAAAAAATAGTGAATTTAATATTTAATTTGCATTTTGATAATTTCCATTTATGATGATAAAATAGTGAAAATTCAAAGTAAACAGTCTTATGAATTTTGTTTTGCAATTATGCCCATTATGCAGAGAATACCCAATTGGAAAAGGGAAAGCACTCCAATTCATCTATAGCAGCAAGCAGTTAATAACAAAAGGCGGACTTATCGCTACCACGGGCACGACAAACATATACCGCAGCGAACTGTTCAAGAACACGATGAAAGAGATTCAGTCTCAATGCTGCAGCCCTGAAGAAGTAATCTTCGGTCCTGACTTCGATCAGGTCCTATACTGTCACCTGCTGTGCGGTCTGATTTACGCCGACGAGGTGCAGTACGTATCCTCCGCCTTCGCCCACAGCATCGTTCATGCGTTCAGAACATTCGAGCATATATGGGAAGAACTCTGCGCTGATATCCGAGAAGGAATTCTCTCTGATAAGATCACTGCTCCGACTATTCGTGAAGCTGTTTCGAAAATTTTACATCCGAATCCCAATTTGGCTGACAGCATCTACGAAAAATGTACCAAGTTACGTAACTGGTACAGAGTGATTCCGGAGCTATGGCCGAATGCCAAATATCTGTACGGAATAATGACAGGGTCGATGGAGCCTTACGTCAAGAAACTACGGCATTATGCTGGGGATTTACCACTAGTGAGCGCATACTATGGCGCTTCGGAAGGATGGATTGGTGCAAATGTTAGTCCAAGAAGAGAGCCTGAGTCGACGAGCTACGCAGTGTTTCCCAATATCGGGTATTTCGAATTTATACCCATTAGCAAAGAAACTGAGGAGGCTGAGTTCAAGAAAACTGCTAGTACTACTCCTACTTGTTACAAAGAGCCGGAGACAGTTGACCTGACAGAAGTAGAGATCGGTAAAGAGTACGAAGTCGTGCTCACCAGCTTCGCAGGTAAAGATGTTCCCTGTGTTTTCTCTGTTTTATTTCAAAATTTTCGATTTCGTGAGTATTTACAGTCTTTTATATTGAATTTCAGGCTTATACCGTTACAGGCTGGGAGACATCGTAAAGGTTGCTGGCTTTCACAACTCGTCGCCAGAGCTTCAGTTTGTGTGCCGAAGGAACCTGATCCTGAGCATAAACATCGACAAGAACAGCGAGAGGGACCTGCAGCTGGCAGTCGAGCGGGCCTCCCAGCTCCTGGCAGCAGAGAAGTTCGAGGTCGTGGACTTCACTAGCCACATTGATTTGTCCTCGGAGCCTGGCCACTATGTGATCTTCTTGGAGTTGAGTGGGAGAGTCGGGGAAGATGTCCTGAAGAGCTGCTGCAATGCGATGGACCTGAGTTTTGTGGACATGGGCTATGTTGGGTCGAGGAAAGCTCGAGGGATTGGGCCCCTGGAGCTGCGGGTGGTCCGAGGGGGGACCTTTCAGAAGATCATGGAGCATTATCTTGGCAATGGCGCTACCGTGAGCCAGTTCAAGATGCCGCGGAGCGTGGGCTCAGCTAATGGCGAGGTGTTGCGGATCTTGCGCGGCAACGCTGTTGAGAGCTATTTCAGCACTGCATATGACTGAAAGCTTGCTGGTGACATCCCTTGTTCTTCAATGGGACAGGTTCCAAGTTCGAACTCTCCGGTGATTGTTCAAGTGATTGGACATATGGGGCGTATAACTAGCAGAAAATAGAAAAATAAATAAATAAATAAATAGTAGTACCGTGTTGAAATTCTTTCATGTTTATGTCTTCATGTTTACAAATCAAATTGAAAATCAGGCTTTTTGGTTTTAAGGACAATTCTCGCGATCATCCATAATATTTTGGAATATATTTTTCTCCTAGTTTGATAATGGAGAGTCCAATTCTAATTGTGAAATAGTTGCTGTGAGAATTGATAGTAATATCATTTCTCAGTCTGTAAAGCATCGCATTCAGTACTTTCCTGCATCATGATACATTTTATTCGCATAAGATTGCAACACCATCACATTTTATTCGCATAAGATTACAATTTATAGGTTACCTTCTCGTGCTTCATTTTTTTATTAAGGAACGGTTTATTATTGGAGAAAGAGAACAGTTAATTAGGCTGGACTACTATCGTTTGGATATGATATTACCAACTAAGATTTAAGAATTGGTAACCAAAAATTAAAAAAAAAAAATATTCCAATAGATTTGATCTATTATTCATAAATTATCTATTAGTAAAATTCAAAACCTACTAATGATTTTTTTTTAAATCAAAACGGTGGGTTCTTCACCTTCCCTATTCCATTAAGTATGTTTAATAGAATGAGTTACAAAATATAGAGTTAAGTTACATATTACAGAAGGAAAGCATACACATCCAAGCTAACGTCTAGCTACAAATGAGTTCCCAACAGCGGGAGATAACAGTGCATATGACACGGTCAGCAGCTTGCATGTCCTCCGATACTGAAGCGTGGCGATCAAGCGGGTGGAGGGGGAGTCCATCTCAGGTAGGTGTGTTGTTAATGGAACCCTATTATCACAATGGGTTCAGTCCATCCAATGGATCCAAACCGGTCCAAATCCATTATGAGATATAATCCATAAAAAGGGTTTTGCAACTAGGACTTGTTATTGGCCGAAGTTAATTTTGCTTGTTGCGTGGCGGCTGCAGCAAACAAGGGGGCCGAGGTTTTCTTCTGCTTATTGCGGCGGCTATTGAGTTGTTGCAAGCTAGAGGAAAAATAATTGCGAGGTGTGGCTGCTGCTATTGATTATTTGGGGCCAAAGGAAAATTAAGTTGGGCAGCTGGGTTTTTCTCCTGTGGCAGTAGCAAGAGAGAAACAAATTATTTACAGTTGAAGCAAATAATTTGTTGGTTGCGGCTCATGAATAGAAGCTGGTGGCGACAGCTGAAGCAAAAGAAATCACTGCAACAAGAGGTTAGAATTTGAATTAAATTCTTGTGTGATTTCATCGTAATTTCTCTTGTAGTTGAGAACTAGAAAGTTGTAATCCTTTTTGATATAGTGGAAGCTTTCGATCGTGTCCCCGTGGAGGTAGATACATTGTCAAACCACGTTAAATCTGCGTATTCTCTATCTCTACTATTTTTCTCTTCGGTTAACTATTAGATTTCGCTGGTTGTTGCATTAGTATTATTCCTATATTTTTGCTAACAATTGGTATCAAAACCCTGGTTCGGGTCAAATTTTGCTTAGATCGGTGTTGATTTTGAGTGAGAGTTATGGCATAAAATAAAAAGGGAAAGATTAAAGAATTTGATGGGACAGACTTCTAATGGTGGAAGTTGTAGATGAAAAATTATTTATATCAGAAAAATTTACATCAACTATTATTTGGAGAAAAGTCAGAAAAAATAACTGATGAGGAGTGAGAATTATTGGACATGAGGGTGTTGGCGCAGATTTGCTTGTATCTGACAAAGTAGATTATGTTCAACGTCTCCAAAGAGAAGATCATTTCAGTTTTGATGTCAGCATTGGTTAAATTTTATGAGAAGCCGTATGCTTCAAATAGACTGTTTTTGATGAAAAAATTATTTAACTTGGGGATGCTTTCTGATAGTTCAGTTGTTAATTATTTGAACGAATTTAATACATTATGGGCACAACTTGAATCCTTGGAGTTTGTCTTTATTGTTGACATTAAAGTTTTGATGTTTATATGTTCGCTACCGGATAGTTGGAGTAACATTGTTATGGCCATTAGCAATACTTCCAACACTGCTTTTAAATTTGATGACATTGTGAGTACTATCATGAATGATGAATTAATGAAAAAGAGTATAGGTGAGAGCACATTTCTATAAGTATGTTTGTATGCACGAAAAATTGAATCTTCTCTAAATTGCCAATTTGATTTTGAATTACAGCAATAAAAGAAAAATTACAAAATAAATTCGAGATTACAAGAATGGGGATCAATTGATTTCGATTCTCATTTATTTTTGTGGGTTCTGGCAGCGGTAGAGTCTTCATTCTGCACTCCGTTAACGATCCGATCTCTCTGGATTGAAGAACTCCTCTCTGAATTTTTGGACTCTGGCCTCTGAAAAATTGCCTCGCTAAAGAATTCCCTCTCCAAAAGAATCTCCTCTTTTTCTACCTTTCTGAACTCCGTTCCCAATTTTATATATTGAGAAGCGCTTCTAATCCGGCTCAAATTCTTCCCTCGAATCCGATTAAATCCCCAAAAATTCGGATCACCATGCAAAACGAAATAGAAGCAGAACGGAAGCGAAAAAACAATCCGCGGGTTGGCACCCGCAGGAGCCTCCCGCGGGTGGCCACCCGCGGGAGAGATTCCCGCGGGTGTCCCACGGGAGGAATTCCCGCGGACACCCGCGGGAACCTCCCGCGGGTGGGCACCCGCGGGAGAGATTCCCGCGGGTGTCCTGCGAACACCCGCGGGATTCCTCCCGCGGGTGGGACCCACGGGAATTCTCCCGGGGGTGCCCTCCCACGGGTTGGCACCCGCGGAAGGAGTTCCCGTGGGTGGACCCGCTGTAAATTTTTTTTTTGGTGTCTACAATGTTGATTATGATAGAAGAAAGAAAATGAATAAAAGTTTAAGTAGGGAGTCTAAGAAAAGAGGGAGATCAAAATTTAAGAGAAAATTCAAAAAAAAAATTAGTGTGTTAGAAATGTAAGACAGAGGGTCATATGAGGAAGGATTGTCCAAATATAGATAAGGAGAGAGCAAATGTGATGAATCCAAGTAAAGAGTATGATGACTTGTGCTTGTCTGCTCATACAAAATCAATGTCAGATCTGTGGTTTGTAAATTTAGGGGCTTCGTTCCATTGCACTACTCACTGAGAATGATTGGATAATTATGTCCAAGATGAATTTGGGTATGCGACTGTTGGTAATGGGCAGGAATGTAAAATTGTCGATAAGGGGATAATTCAATTGAAGTTGTAAAATTTGAGAATGATTCCTCCCCCGGGATCCCTCCCGCGGGTTGGCACCCGCGGGAGGAGTTCCCGCGGGTGGACCCTGCTGTAAATTTTTTTTTTTTGTGTCTACATAACCCCCTCCAAAGTTTTCGAAGTTCTGTATTGAGTCGTATTGAATTTCGAAACACTTTGAATTATTTAATTTTGGCTATTAGACGTTTTAAAGGATTTTGTAGACAGAGATAATGTTAACATATTCAATAACAAGTAGAGATATGATTTTAATGTGCTCATCAGATAACAAGTAGAGCTATGATGTTAACGTACTCATTGGGTGACAAGCAGAAGTATAATATTAACATGCTTATTTTAGGTCAAGCGGAGGTATCATGTTAATGTGCTAATTAGAATCCTAACCGTTCAGTGACATCTAGTATGACGGATCAGGGAAAGACAAAGGTGACATTAAACGTGTCTTGAAGCTCAAGCTATTCAGAGGATCTGGTCGTGATAGGGACAAGCTGACTAAACAGAAGTGACGGTTAACGTATTTAGTTTTGGAATCGGACTATCAGAGGTAACTGTTAACTTGATAAAGAGATGATTTTCGTCAGAGGTAATTTTTAACTTAACGATATCAAAAACAAGTTCATCAGAAACTGTAATATTGGACTTGATGAAGTGTGAATTTTCTTTTCTGTCAGAGGTAAAATATTAATATGACAGGAGATTTAATCGGATTTTATCTCATTTGATTTTGAATTATGATGTTAGAGGTATGATTTTAACTTGACAAATATTTTGGAGTGTCGCTTGTTCTGCTAGAGAAAAATGACGAGAAAAGTTTCGTTGTCAGAGGTGAAATCTTAACGTAGCAAGAAATTTATTTGATTAGGATTTTTAGCAAACCCTAGCTATTCACGGATCTGATTTGTTTTTACCAACTACCATTTGAGTTGGGCTAGCCATGCTATTCTCCTCAGCATGGTGAGTTGTCGATAATTTCGTTTGGGCTTAAATGCCAAACTTTTCCTCTTCCCTTTACCTTAGCAGCGTATGGCAGCGATGTATCCTTATATTCGAATAAGGATACTGTTGTGACATGTTCGTCATGGAATTTTTAGCAAACCCCCAGTTATCAACGAGTTTGATTTGCATTTACCAACTACCGTTTGAGTTGGGTTAGCCATACTATTCCCCTCAGTATGGTGAGTTATCGAAGGTTTTAGACTTAGATGCCAAACATTTTTCTTCCCTTCGCCTTAGCAGCTTTGGGCAATTCATGCTTTTACCCCCAGCATGATGGGGTTGCGAGAAATTTATTCTCTTTCCTTTGCCTTGACAGCGTTGGGTGATTCATACTTTTTACCTCCAGCATGATGGGGTTGGCGAGAAATTTATTCTCTTCTCGTTGCCTTGACGGCGTTGGGTAGTTCATGCTTTTTTTACTCCCATCATGGTAGGGTTGGCGAGAAATTTATTCTCTTTCCGTTGCCTTGACGGTATTGGGTGATTCATGCTTTTTACCCCCAGCATGGTGGGGTTGGCGAGAAATTTATTCTCTTCCCGTATCCTTGTCGGCGTTGGGTAAAATTTTTTTTTTTAGGTGACGACGCCTAGCTTTTTTATTTTTTAATTATTTTTTTATTTATTTATTTTGGTAAGCGATGAGGCCTTGCAAATTTATTTTTATTTATTATTATTTTTTTGTTTATTTTTATATTTTTTTATTATTATTTTTTTTTGGCATCCACGGGATACAACCCGTGGGTAGAACACTCATACCGCATGTTTTTTTTAATTATTATTATTTTTTTATAGTTTTTTCAATTTTTTATGGGCGATAACGCCCTTTCTTTTCTTTTTTTTCTTTTTTTAATATTTTTTTGCCTTTTTATTATTACTATTATTATTATTTATTTATTATTTTTTTATTTTTTATTTTTTGTGCGGGAGAGAGGGAGAAAAGTGCGGATGGCCCAGGTGGGCCCCACCCGAGCATAGTACTTTTTTTTCTTTTTAATCTCACCTCGCGTTTTTCTTTATTTATTAACTTTTTTATTGTAATTGAGGCAATTTTAATTTATTATTTTATTTATTTTTATTTATTACTATCTTATTATTATTATTACTTATTTATTATTATTATTATTTTTGTCATATGGATTCTGTATCCCGTGAATTGCATCCTGCGATTGCATCTGTAGGTTGCGTCTCCGCGAGTCCCGCGGGTTGCATGCCGAGATTCCATCTGCGGGTTTCATCCTGCGGGTTGTATCCAGTTTTGTCAATTTTTTTCTTTTTGACATACGATGACCTCTTGTCATTTTTTTTTTATGGGCGATGATGCCTCATAATTTTTTTTTGGCAGACGATGACGTCTTGTCATTTTTTTTATGGGTGATGAAACCTCATAATTTTTTTTGACAGACGATGACGTCTTGTCAATTTTTTTATGGGCGATGACGCCTCATTTTTTTTGACAGACGATAACGTCTTGTCAATTTTAGTGGACGATGACGCCTCACATTTATTTATCGTTACCCGGTGATGACGCATAGACTCCGAAAAAAATTTAAAGATTGGATTGCGCCGTCCAAACTCCCACTGTGGTCGTCAATTCTTGTATGCCCGAAAAATTGAATCTTCTGTAAATTGCCAATTTGATTTTGAATTACAGCAATAAAAGAAAAATTACAAAATAAATTCAAGATTACAAGAATGGGGATCAATTGATTTCGATTCCCATTTATTTTTGTGGGTTCTGGCAGCGGTAGAGTCTTGATTCTGCACTCCATTGACGATCCGATCTCTCTGGATTGAGGAACTCCTCTATGGATTTTTGGACTCCGGCCTCTGAAAAATTGCCTCGCTAAAGAATTTCCTCTCCAAAAGAATCTCCTGTTTTTCTTCCTTTCTGAACTCCATTCCCAATTTTATATATTGAGGAGCGCTTCTAATCCGGCTCATATTCTTCCCTCAAATTCGATTAAATCCCCAAAAATCCGGATCACCATGCAAAACGAAATAGAAGTAGAACGGAAGCGAAAAACAACCTGCGGGTTGGCACTCGCGGGATTCCTCCTGCGAGTGGCAACCCGCGGGAGAGATTCCCGCAGGTGTCCCGCGGGAGGAATTCCCGCTGACACCCGCGGGAGCCTCCCGCGGGAGCCTCCCACGGGAGAGATTCCCGCGGGTGGGCACCTGCGGGAGAGATTCCTGCGGGTGTCCTGCGGGAGGAATTCCCGCGGACACCCGCGGGATTCCTCCCGCGGGTGGGACCCGCGGGAATTCTCCCGCTGGTGCCCTCCCGTGGGATCCCTCCCGCGGGTTGGCACCCGCGGGAGGAGTTCCCGAGGGTGGACCCCGCTGTAAATTTTTTTTTTTTTTTGTCTACAATGTTGATAATGACAGAAGAAAGAAAATGAATAAAAGTTTAAGTAGGGAGTCGAAGAAAAGAGAGAGATCAATAAGAGAAAATTCAAGAAAAAAATTAGTGTGTTAGAAATGTAAGATAGAGGATCATATGAAGAAGGATTGTCCAAATACAGATAAGAAGAGAGAAAATGTGATGAATCCAAGTAAAGAGTATAATGACTTGTACTGTCTGCTTATACAGAATCAATGTCAGATCTGTGGTTTGTAAATTTAGGGGCTTCGTTCCATTGCACTAATCGCAGAGAATGATTGGATAATTATATCTAAGATGAATTTGGGTATGCGACTGTTGGTAATGGGCAGAAATGTAAAATTGTCGATAAGGGGACAATTCAATTGAAGTTGTAAAATGGTGGAAAGTTGCTTTTACAAGAGATCAGGCACATATCAAATTTGAAAAAGAATTTAATATTTGTTAGCAAGCTGGGTGGCGGGGGTTATCAAATCTCATTTGAGAGAAAATAGTGGAAGATCAGCAAAGGAGTAGGTCAAGGATGAGAGAATGGGAACTCTATATTTACTCTCAAGTTCGGTGGATCACGCTATTTTTTTTACCACCATGAAGAATGAGAAGGCTAACTTAAACTTATGGCATCAGAGGCTTGGTCACTTGAGCGAGAGCGGCATGAGGATATTGCAATTCAGAGATATGTTGATAGATATAAAGATGCTAATTTTGATTTCTGTGAGAACTGTGTGTTTGGGAAGCAGAAAAAAGTTAGTTTTATGAAAGATGGTAAGGAGAAGAAAACTGAGATATTAGAGTTGGTGCATACAGATATATGGGGGCTTTTTTCGACGAAGTCTTCTGGAGGTAATTCTTATTTTGTTACTTTCATAGATGATGCAAGAAGGAAAACATTAGCTTTTACACTTAAGCAGAAATCTGATATTTTCAAGATCTTCAAGGTTTGGAAAGATTTTGTTGAAAATGAAAGATGGTAAGGAGAAGAAAACTGAGATATTAGAGTTGGTATATATAGATATATGGGGGCCTTTTTCGGCAAAGTCTTCTGGAGGTAATTCTTATTTTGTTACTTTCGTAGATGATGCAAGCAGGAAAATATTAGCGTTTACACTTAAGCAAAAATCCGATATTTTCAAAATCTTCAAGGTATGGAAAGATCTTGTTGAGAATGAAACATGTTTGAAAGTGAAATATCTGTTGTCAGATAATGGTGGGGAATTTTACAATAGGGAGTTTGATGACTATTGCTCTACCCACGGGACCAACAGAGTGAAGACTGTACTGAGGACACCACAGCAGAATTACGTGGCTGAGAGGATGAAAAGAACTATTTTAGAGCGAGCTCGGAGTATGAGACTACATGCAGGTTTACCTTTGCAAATTTGGGGAGTTGCTGTAGATACGGTAGTCTATCTGATCAACAGAAGTCTAGCTAGTATTTTAGATGAAGAATTTCCAGAGGAGGTGTCGTCTGGTAAGACTGTAAATTATTCATTTTAAAAATATTTAGTTGTATAGCATATGCACATGTAGATCATGAGATAAAAAAGAAACTTGATTCTAAATCTCAGAAGTGTGCATTCATTGGATACGATGACGACGAATATAGTTATCGTTTGTGGGATTATGAGCATAACAAGATGATTTGTAATAGAGATGTAGTATTCAATAAGGGTTGTATGTATAAAAACCGAATGAAGAATAAGAGTGAGAAAACAGTTGAGAAAGAGCACTTGGAGCTGGATGAGCCACATGATGGGATGAATCTCATGGATAAAAGAAAGGAAGAAATATCTACATCTGAAGGAGAAGAAATGGCTACACCTGAGAATACACAAGTTTCAGATGAGACCGAACAGGAGAAAGAGCCACTGACTGAAGTAGATGGTTCTAGTTCTTCATCAAAGAGTGTTCTCACTTTAAGGAGAAGCACTAGGACAAGGAATCCAACTCAAAAACTTTGTCTTCCTTTATATTATATTTTGTTTACTGATACAGGTGAACCAGAGCGTTACTAAGAGGCTATGCAGGATAAGTTTCATCTTAAATGGTAGCAAGCCGTGCGTGATAAGATGTTTTCTTTGGAGGAGAATTATACATGAAAATTGGTGAAGCGACCGGCAAAGATGAAAGTATTGCATAACAAGTGGGCATACAGGATAAAATATGAGGCAGGAGGGACACAAAGATATAAGGCTAGACTTTTGGTGAAGAAATTCGGTCAGAGAAAATGTATTAATTTTAATGAGATATTTGTACTAGTTATCAAGATGACTTCTATCAGAACAATATTGAGTATTGTGGCTGTGTAAAGATTGTATTTAGAGCAACTTGATATGAAGACTGCTTTTCTTCATGATAATTTGGAGGAGAAAATATATATGAAACAGCCGGAGGGATGTGAAATTAAAAGAAAGGAGAATTGGGTATGTCGATTGAGAAGAAGCTTGTATGGGTTGAAACAGACGTCGAGGCAATGGTACTTGAAGTTTGACAAGTTTATATTGGATTCGGATTTTGCCAGATGCAATTCAGATCATTATATATATGTATAAAAGTTTAAGGATGATAATTTTATTATACTTACTTTATATGTAGATGATATGCTTATGGCAGGTACATGCATGAAGAAAATCAATGATCTGAAGAGAAAATTGGCAGGGAGATTCTCTATGAAGGATATGAGTAAGACGAAACAATTTCTTGGGATGCAAATTACCCAAAAGAAGAAAAGTAAGAAATTGTGAATTATCTCAGGAGGGGTATATCAAGAAGGTGTTGGAGAGATTCAATATAGAGAATACAAAACCGGTAACTACAGTTCTTAGTGGTTAGTTTAAACTGTTAAAAGAGCAAGATACTAAGACAAATGAGGAGATGAGACAATGGAGAATGTGCTTTATTCATCTGCCATTGGGAGTCTCATGTATGCAATGGCGAGGACAAGATCAAATATTGTACATGCAGTGAAAGTTGTGAGTAGATTCATGAAGAACCATAGGAAGAAACATTGGTAAGCAGTGAAGTAGATTTTCAGGTATTTGAAAGGTACTTCAAAATATTATTTGTATTTTGGGGGTGATAACATTGATATGAAAGGTTTTGTGAATTCAGACCATGCGGGTGATAGAGACAATGACAGGAGTATTACATGTTATGTCTTTATTATAGGAGGGACAGCGGTAAGCTAGATTTTAAGATTACAATCAATTATTGATTTATTTTCGACAGAAGCTGAGTATGTTATAGCTGCAGAAGTAAGTAAGGAGTTTATTTGGTTGCAGCAATTGATGAGTGAATTGGGTTTTAATAGAGTGGAATGCAGGTTGTTCAGTGACAGTCAGAGTGCAATTCATATTGTTAAGAACTTGGCGTATCATTCATACACTAAACATATTTAATTGAGCTATCACTTCATTAGATCCTTATTGGAGGATGGTTAATTGAAGTCAGAGAATATTGATGACAGTAAGAATTTTGTAGATGTGTTGATAAAGCCGGTTGATGGAAAAAGTTGAGCTATTGCTCAACTTTTGTGCATTTGTGTTGAATGCTGAAATTAAAACTTTAAACGATCCAGATAAAAGTTTTAGACACTAGAATTATCACGTATAGAGATTACAATTTTTGCAATAGGTATCCAAGTGGGAGATTATTGTTAATGGAGCTCTATTACCGCAACGGATTCAGTCCGTCCAAACGGGTCCAAAACTGGCCCAAACCTGTTATGAGATATAATCTATAAAAGGGAGTTTGCGGTTAGGGCTTGTTATTGGCCGAAGTTAATTTTGCTTGTTGCGTGGCGGCTGCAGCAAACAAGGAGGCCGAGGTTTTCTTCTGCTTAGTACGACGGCTATTGAGTTGTTGCGAGCTAGAGGAAAAATAATTGTGAGGTGCGGCTGCTGCTATTGATTATTTGCGGCCAAAGGAAAATTAAGTTGGGCGGCTGGGTTTTTCTCTTGTGGCAGTAGCAAGAGATAAACAAATTATTTGCAGCTGAAGCAAATAATTTGTTGGTTGCTTCTCATGAATAGAAGCTGGTGTCGGCAGCCGAAGCAAAAGAAATCACTGTAAAAAGAGGTTAGAATTTGAATTAAATTCTTATATGATTTCATCGTAATTTCTCTTGTGGTTAAAAACTAAAAAGTTGTAATCTTTTTTGATATAGTGGAAGTTTTCGATTGTGTACTTGTGGACGTAGTCACATTGCCGAATCATGTTAAATCTGCATGTTCTCTGTCTCTGTTATTTTTCTCTTTGGCTAACTATTAAATTCCTTTGGTTGTTGCATTAGTATTATTCCTATAGTTTTGCTGACAAGGTGGTGGTAGGTGGTCTGCCTCATGTAGCTTCATCCATGGAATCGTCAATCTTGCACACGTCGAAAAGTATAGTATACATGTCCAGTCACCGGTGTCAGAGTAGATAGCATATATGCATTCACTAAATGAAGTTAAACCATCAGTTTTTTTTATAAGTAATGATGTCTTACGGAACACTTTTCTTTTTTCTTTTTCGGCTTATTAATTGGAGAGGGTTGGGTTGAATAATCAAATATTTATAGAGTTTTTGTATGACTCTTTATAAATTATATACAACAGAATATATGTTTTTATTATTATACAATATTGAAATCGATTTTTGGGATAATGAACTATGTTGAATCAATCAAGAATTATGATTCTCTTTCTCTCTTCTTTAGTTGAGGATTTTTTTTTTTTTTTTTCCTATACATAATAAACAAGTTCTGCTCTTTAGCATGATCAATAAACTACTAATCAACTTTTTTCTTACTTTTAATATTTTTATAAAGTTTTATATTATTGTTTGATAAAATTTTATAATATTTTCTGATTTTGTTTTTTGTCTGATCTCCACCTAATCCATTTATATGGGCCAAGAGTATTAAGCCCAAATGTCGAATGGGTTGGACGAGGGTTCAAGAAGAGTAAACAAGTCCATGCATGGGCTTATAAGAGGTGGCCCATTGATCCACCTACCATAAATATGAATATTTTTCTATATTCTCAAATTATAGAATATTCACAATATATTCTCAACTATTATTGGGAAGGAGGTTTTGATCAACTTAAAATATTTCAGTAATGCGCATGAAAATTATAATGTTTTGGAGGGTGAATGAGTGATCAATTAGGATATCCGAAAGGAAAGTGGAGATTTTTTTTTTTTTTTTAATTCTAAAGAAGGGCAAGCGAATTCTAAAACTCCGACTTTTTAGATAAATAGGATAAGAGTGCATGATTTTTATTGTATAAAAGTTGATCTTCGATTATTATTATTATTGGAAATTTTCATACGCTGACACTACACATCTAGTGCTCCCATATATTTTCAATACTATTGAAGACTGACTCACGATTAAGACAAAAATTCCATTTGAAACTGGATTATACATCTGCTGATTACATTATCAACAACAAAAACAATAAGAGAAAAGATAGAATCCAATAAATCATCTTGGCAATAATTTTTCTTTCTCCTCTAACTTGTAAAGCAAAGGAATTCGATGCTTGGGGATTTGTTTGATAAATATAATAACTCCCAATAATATGATTGAGCCAGAGAGATGAATTATTAGACTGTTATTATTTTAATATATAAGTATAAGAGGGAATTATTAGACTCTTCACTGCTGCGACAAGATACCAAGCAATTATATTGCATGTCTTTGAGCGAGGGAAGCGATCGATCTCATGAGAAGTTCCAAGTTGTGCTTTCTCTTTCACGGGCTTTGTTGGTTTCAAGTTGGGAGTTTCCAAATGAGCACACCAATTTTCTTCTCTGTGAGTCCATCTTTCAATATTTTTTTTTTGTCCGAACTTCAAATCCAAACAGTTATAAAGTGGGTTCAATAGAAAAAATGATGTGCTCCTTTTGCAAACTTCCTTTCAAGTTGCATGTGCTTTCTTTTCAATGGCTTTGTTTGTTTGGGCGCATGTGCCTCTGATTTTGTCATTCATGTCCATCCATGAAAATTTTGATTGGTAACTGGGTTTGCATGCAGCATCGAGCCGACAAGCTAATTATTACTTGATCAATTTTGGATTCGAGTTCATGGGTGAATCCAATGGTCACAAGGAGCTTGGGAACTAATACAACTCATGGGGCGTTGGACAAGAGTCCAGCTCAATCAATCAGAGGACGAGGACATTTTATACTTTGGGGTTAGGTGTTTTAAGTATTGAATAAAAATATGAGCAAATCGTATCTATTATAAAATAATTAGAATCAACTAATTTATTTATTATAAATCGATATAGTTATCCAATCTTACATTCCCTTTCAAGTGGGAGTATAAATATCAATTGTACCTAACTTGTTATACGAATTAGAAAAAGCAATCGGCTTGCAGTTTTAGTTATAATATCATCCAATAGTTCTAACGAATGAATAAATAGAATACATATTGACTGAAAGTGGATGAGGAACAATATCAGTAGCAGTTGTAGTCATGAAATATAGAAGAAATAGAAAATTGTAGCAGACGCAAAATAGAGAAGTAGAAACAGGAGCGAAGTAGTTGCGGAGTTGGAAAATGATTGCGGAAGAAGTAGACGAAGTCGGAGAAGCAAAGCAAATGCGGAATGACGCGATTAAATAGCTGAGATTGACGACTAAAATCTATTTCATAATATGTTCTGATATCATATTATGAAACAGTCAGAGCCAACTAATATATTTATTATAAGTCAATGAATACATATATTTATAGGCGTTTTAACACCGTACAAATAATCCAAAAGACAATGTGAGACTAAATCCAAACGAAATCCAAATACAAAATGCTAGTCTAATCTAACTGTATCGATAGACCATCCAAAATAATATATCAGATGAAATATCATTCATCACGATCAATATTTAAAATAACTTTATGTGTATAGAAGAACGTGAGGGTATATACCTTACCATTTTGGACTAAAAAAAATGTTAATGAGTATAGAAATCCTCAAGGAATTGGTTTAGGTTTAAAAAGGTTGCTCTCTTACCACCAAAAATTAGCTCTCTCCTGTGATTCCTCTCAAAAAGGTTACTCTCTTAACACCAAAAATAAAATTATTGACTTGTCCAAGAACAAAACGTGTTATATTATTAAAATAAACATTATAGCAAGTGAAGCATCGCTCACTTGGAGTTGGGGGTATGCGGTTCCAATGTCAAAATCATGCTCTAAAATATTTGTAATAAAAAACTAAAAAAAGGATATAACTACTAAAACATGATCATTAAGTAAAACTTCAGGTTTCTTTACGAGAGTTTCTAAGTTCAACGCTTAAAAAAAAAAAAATTCTTTTTTTTTTTTTTAAGCAGGGAAGAAACTAACAACTAACTTAAAAATTACATTAACATGGCGTTGCATGTATTTCTCATTGAATGCACAAAAACTAAATTAATTAATTAATATACAAATACAATAACAAGCAAAAAATGGATGGATATCACACGTCTTATGTGGAAAATTTCTATCTCACGGTGACGAAGCTTCATTTTATTCCAACTTTTAATTTCAATTGCATCTTATCATGTTCATTTTCATTCTTCAGAATTTACTCATACCTAAAATTTAGAATTTAACATTCATTTATCTGTCAACTAAGCAGACATAAAATTAAGGTCATAGGAAGAAGCACGAGCGACCGTTACACGATTCGCACTACGCGAGTCTCCCTCAGAAAGGCAAATACATAAAATAAGTAACGAAACGAAGTGCGTACAATCACATCAAAAAAGGTGAGTGGAGAACTTTTTCTACTCTAGGATGCGAACCGTTACCACCAAACATAATATTTCTTTGATGGATTGCTAAATGATCACTGTATTGTTGGATATGAATTTCCTATGGGGGTGGAGATGGACACCAAATAGCGTGATTAAAGTATTAAAAAAATAAAGAAAAAAAAAGAGTTTTACTATTCTAGAAAAGAAATTTTTATGTAATATCCTACTTAAATGTCTCCTATCAGATACGAGACAAAATCTAGAGTCATAAAGTAACAACAATTAGCCTTTTTTAAGAGAAAAATATGTGGCTATGAGCCTTTATTTTTTTTTGGAGAGGAATTCTTCATCATATATCATAACAGGGCACGATACTTAGGATGCTCCATACTGATTTCATTCCAAGAACTTCATTAAAATTGTTAGATTTGTACACTTCTAATAATTGCAGGGAAGGGTTTGTTATGTTTTGGTACCTACTGACCTAATGCGGTGCTTGTGATGCGAGACTAAATTAGCAAAAAGAAAAAAATAAACTGATAGGAGACTAATTATTTCTTTCTGATGTGTACACGTTTCATTTGATTTGATGTATTGCATTAGTACAGTGGAATTGTTTATTCTTCTTCGTTTTTTCTTTAAGAAAATGGAGAATTTGGTTCAGAGCTGTACTATATAAATTTAATTGGCCAAACCCTGCATAAAAATAACTCACATGGTGCATTTCAAATTCCAAAAAATTTAAAACATCCCCTTGATATGTAAACTATGATATTTGCGTATATTCATAAGTATTAATACTTTTAGATTACACAAATTTTCATCATAATATTTTCATGCAATCTAATATGCATCATAATCTTAACCCTATTTCCAAGCATGCCCCAAATCTACTGGCTATTTACATAAGTAACTAATGCCATCATCACACCATCAATTTTTTTTTTTATCTCTTGAAAGGTGTAGTAAAATTAATTGCTCACCTTTCATATAGAAATTGATCTTTTACCCACCCATATAAGTCTTTTCACCTTTTCCATAAGTAAGGTGAGTATCGGTTCGGTTCGGTTTTGGAAAAAAAACTTCTATCAAAAACCGAACCGAACTAGTAGAACCAAAATCGAAACCGACCGAACTTCAATAAAACAAACCGAACCCAAATTTTAGGTTCGGCTCGGTTCGGTTGGTTTTCGGTTATTTGGGTTTGAAACTAAATATATGATAAACACTTGTATTTTATAGGAAAGATAATAATTTTTCTTTTTATTTTTTTCTTTTTCTACCTATTAAAATAACAATAACATGTTTTTCAACAAAAAATTAAAAGAAAAATATATTGAAAATAAATAAAAAAAGAATAAACTACAATTGTAAATTTTCGGTTTTTTTCGATCAGTTTCGGTTGGAGCTAAAACCACTGAAACCCGATCCGAAATTAATTTCGATTTTTAAACCGAACCGAAAACTAAATAAACCGAACCAATTGGTTCGGCTCGGTTCAGTTTTCTCGGTTTTCTACTCAGCCCTACCCCACAAGGGTCCCTCACTCCCGTGGGATGTCCAAACGAGCACACCATTTGTCTTAGTGACCACTTAGAATGAATCTGGAATTTATCGATCTTCAAACGGTTCTGGAATTAGTCCCGAACAATTTTAATAGGATTTTGGAATTAATTTCATAAAAAATAATATCACAGAATGAGATAGCAATTTTATAAATTTTTACTTTTTTACAATTTGGAGGTGTGGCCACCAAAACCAGCGGTGGGCTCTTTAGAAATTCCCCCACTCCTATTTTCTTGAAAAGAAAAATGAAAGCAGATGGACTTGGCCTCACGAGAGTCTGACACCGACCAGCAAATAAATAATTCCAATTATTTCTTTAATTATTTTTCACGAATAACAAAAATGGTCCATCTGCTTGCTTGCGTCTCACGAGGAACGCTTTCCCTTGTACCTGGTGGGCCCCATCTCAATTTCCCTCGAGCTTGCGTTGGCTCGAACAGCAAACATCTCCATCCATTCTCCTTCCCTATAATTTCCCCCGCCCCCCACCACCCTCTCCCCTCTGCTTCTTTCACATCCACTCTCAAAGAATAAAGCAAAGATTTTGATTCTTCTTTTAAAAAAATGGAGAAGGAAGAAGAGGTGAGTTTGGCCTCAGGCTCAGCAGGCCCAGAGCTAAACCCTGCTCCCCAAAACAAGAGGAAGCGCACCGTCATCAAGCTTGTTGTTGCTGCTGCCCTCCTTGGAGTTGTATTGTACCTTGTCTTTGGTGGAGATTGGGATAAAGGTATGATTTTCCTTTAAAAATTTTTGATTTTGAGCCTAATTTGGACGTGGGTTTTTAATTTGGTTTTGGAATTTGCTTTGCTTTCGAGGAAGGAAGAGAGGAGCTTCATTTTACAGTGTGGCCCTTTTTTCTTTGAAAAATGAGGAAAAGGAGAGGGATCTGATGTTGGGTTTGTGAGAAAAGATGTGGGCTTTGCTTTAAAATTAGTTATAATTAGTGGGTATTTGATAATTTTCAGAAATTTTGATAAAAAACTAACTTCTAAATTAGGCAGTCTGTTGGCTCACTGTTCTTAATTAATTTTATTAAAGAAGGTCTATGGGCTTAAGATGTGTTGATTTATTAGGAGAAGGAGATTTCTTGATTTTATTATGCTATTTCATTTTATTATTGTTGAGAGATTTCTTGATTCAACCACCTAGTCATGATTCAAACACTTAAAAATATTTAGATTTTAAACATTCATCACTGTAAAACTAATCAACTCGTGAGTTAGTCTATCTATTTTGTTCCTATTGGATGAATGGATAAGTAGTTTTAAAAAAAAAAAAATTCTTTGATTTTTGGTTTTTAGCCACTTCAAGTAATGTAGATCAAGTTGATAGTTTGAATTGTCCATAACATTGATTTTGAATGGTAGGATATGACTTCGAATCTTTCTGAAAGGAGCCAAGCCCCTCTCTGCGTTCTTGGTAGAAACTTGATGTACTGTTGTGATCCCTTCTCTTTGAAAAACAAAAGAAAGAGAAGAATTTGATGTTGGGTAGAGATGAGAATGGGCGAGTCTGAAGGCCGACTTTTGGCCCGTCATTCAAAATCTTAAATTAAAAATGAACTTGTTATTTTTCTAATTTGAAATTTTGAATAGAGTAGGTTGAGAATTGCCTCTTGGACCAGCCTATTCTCATCCCCTAGTGTTGGGCTTGTGAAATATGTATCTTGCATGAAATTGGTTGGAATTCAAAATGTTGCATAAATTTAGTTGAAGTCTCTGGTTCTATGAAATATATTTTATTTGGCATGAAAACTATTGATTTTCAAACAAAACTGAGAGAAGATATGTGATTTAGGGTGATATAGAGCTCTTGTTCTTTATTCTTCTGAAATCAGGAAATTTGTTAAGTTCTATTTGAAGGTTATAACTGACTTTAGGAATTACTTACATATGCTACTTTCACCTTAAGCTTTTGAACTTCTTAATCTAGATGACTGTAGATTTGATTGAGAAACTAAATGATCTTACAATGCAGGACAATGTGATATTTTCAATGGGCAGTGGGTTCGAAACCCATCAGGGCCATCTTACAACAATAAGAGCTGTAATTTCATCGATGATACTGACAATTGCCTGAAGAATGGGCGGCCTGACACTCAATACCTTTACTGGAGATGGCAACCACGGCATTGTGACTTACCTTCTTTTGATCCTGTGGTGTTCATGAACTCCATGCGGAACAAATCTTGGGCATTCATTGGTGACTCAATTCTTCGCAATCAGATGCAATCGCTGATTTGCCTGGTGTCCAAGGTGCATTACTACATACATGGGATTGAAATTTCTTATGAATTACTTTGATGCAACTTCTATTTTACAAAAAATTGCAGCAATTTGCATTTTTCCATAATCTTCTTCAATCATATTCTTACGATCTTTTGCCAACTTTAGTTAGATTTAAATGGCCAGTCATATAATGAATATGTCAACAATTTTATGTAGAAACCCTTAACCCATTGGGTTGTGTATTAACATTCTAAAGAATACCGTTCACCACCACCTTCTTGTGTTTCAATAACTTGATACCAAAATGCATAGAGATACTTGGCTCAATACCATATGAGATCTTTGATCTATATAATCAAAACCACTCTAGTGTTTACCCTAATACTTGATTAATGAGTTGTTAATCATCGGACCATAAACATATCTCTGTTTCTCTCCTCCTCCACTGGAAGTCTTGGATATGTTTTCGATGTTCCACCTGCATAAAAAAACTACGTTCATTTGAGAGTATTTATACTCTCACAAGTCATAACCTAGAATATCTTGTAGTCATTCTTCTAAATAAGGTAAATGGCAATTCAAAATTTAGAAGGCTTAATTACAAATCCTAAATGCATAACCACAATCACATAATCAACATGAAAATATATTTTCAATTAAGTTCTCAACAAGAAGTAATAATCACTAAGAGATCCACAATTAGCAAATACACTGCACATACGGGAGTTAAAGAAAGTGAACTCAACACATAGATGGAGCCTACAATATATAGCGGTTTAACTAGTTGCCTACTTCGTTGTTCTGAGAACCAACCCCATTCTTGAGGTTCCGCTAACCTAACCCACAAACCAAGGGATTCATGTTACACTATTGGACGTTATAGACAAAGTTTTGAAGATCACATATTATACAATTTATGGTGCAAAAGAACTGTGAGCGTTGAAGCACATAATAATATTAATAAAACAAGATATACGATACTAACAAGATAAGAACAAAATGATCTATTGCATGGAACATGACACTCTTTAAAGGAGTGCAAAGAAAAGGCTTAGAGAGCTCAAAAAATTTGTATGGAGGCTTTCTGGTGGTCACTCAAATATTTTAGCAAATTGATTTGTTAGTTGTAAATGAAGAACTCTCACAAACATATAGAACAAGGAATATGACAGGGATTATACAAATATTTAAGTTCCCAGATATGGAAAATGTTCTGACATGTTGAATTAGCAAAAAAGGAGATATTTAATGCAGACTTCTATAAATAACAAGATTTCTTTTAATTCACAAAAAATTCTTGACTGTTGAAGAGAATTAACATTTAAAGCACATGACCAAAATGGATGATTCTGACTGGTTTTGAAACTCAAACCTGTGCACTGAACCAGTTGTACGACTGTCCAAGTCCTGAATCAGTGCAACACTCAATCAGCACATCAAATATGCAAACAAAAATACAGACCAAAGCTACAGATTTAATTGAACCAGAAGAGCCAGTTTGCCAAGAGTCAAAAATTAATGTTGAAATACATAATGGGACACTAGGCTGAACTTCTGTTATTCGCTTGATCGACTGTAGCATGCACAATGTTCGGGAATCAATAAAGAAACACTGTAAATGAGTTCTCAATTGAATTCCATCGAAATGCTCGAAGAACTGCAAGTCCAAAGCTTCCACATACTAAGCATCCCTAACCTTACTCAAGAATACGTGTTGATGAAATCTTAATTGTTGAGATCCGATATTAAAATTCTTCATCATCTTATTCACATGATTCTTGGACCTTTCTTGAGCTTTTAGAAGTTGTTTCTCTTGATCGCATTGCCCTGAGCCTATCTTTGAATTTCTGAAGTACACGACCACTCAAGCGACACTTGTGAAATCATTCAGTTTGTTATCATCAAAACAGAAGAGACATAACTAGGAGATAAACATATAGAATAAGTTATCATCTTCAGCAATATCCGACCAAATCACCTCCAAAATACCCAATTTTTAGCACCATACCTTATCAGATATGCCTCAGGTCGGTCGGCTTCACAGGTAACTGGCTGTTCGGTGGCCAGACTTTGATATCAATAAACCCAGCTGGTTGGCTTGTCTACCAACAAGTCTACTGGTTCTAACCTCCTGCCTCTTTGCTTTTTTGCTTGTTTTCCTTCTGCCAGTCGAATGCTCTGAAATTTATCATTTTGGCCCTTTTTGACATCTTTCCACCTTGGATACAAAAAACTCAATAGCTATGATTAAATTGCCAAACCACTTGCCTGTGCATTGTATTCTTCTTTTTCTTGTCACTATGCGTTTTTGGCTGAATTTATTTCATATTGTCAGTTCAATCATCCATTTATTTGGCACATATTCTAAACTCAGGTAGAAGAACCCACCGAGGTTTACCATGACGCGACATATAAATCACGGACAATGTACTTCCCCAACCACAACTTCACCGTTGCAACCATATGGGCTCCTTTCCTTGTCAAGGCATTCGGCGATGGCAAAGATAAAAAGCCCATCCAAGTTTACCTGGACACATTAGAAGGTAACTGGACAACCGAGTACCACAAGCACGACTATGTAGTAATAGCGGGCGGGCAGTGGTTTCTGAAAACTACGGTTTTCTGGGAGAATGGCAAGATCACTGGCTGCCACAACTGTGAAACTGAGCATGTCGAAGAAATTGGTGTGTATGACCCTTACCAAAAAGCCCTTGGCTCAGTATTCAGCTTCATTACTTCGTCTGATCACAAGCCTGATCACATAGTTTTCCGGACATGGACTGCCGATCACTTTGAGTATGGAGAGTGGTACAGCGGAGGGGTTTGCAACCGGTCGCAACCATACAGAGATGGTCAGTTTAATGGCAGCCCGATGGACCTCATGATGCGTAAGATAGAGATAGAAGAGTATGAGAAGGCAAGGGATGTCGCATCAAAAAGAGGCATTGAGATGGAACTTCTCGATATTTTCCATCTTTCGCTGCTACGGCCAGATGGGCATCCGGGCCCTTACAGGACGTTCCACCCGTTTGACAAGGATAAGAGCGCCAAAGTCCAGAACGACTGCCTCCATTGGTGCCTGCCTGGGCCGGTGGACTCCTGGAATGATTTGATGATGAAGATACTCTTGAATTCTGGGGCTCTGACACCTTCTGCATCGTATCAGGAGGCTCTCCAAGGTCTTGGTCTCGTCTCCTCTCTGTGATTCGATATGAACTAAACCAAACACGCTGTTGATCTGTTGTATGTGCAGTAAGTACTGCCTGTATCATGCATGTCTAGCTAGCTTGAATGTAATGTAAGTTCTTATTGCTTCTTCATCTGGCGGGTCTTAAGCGCCTGTTGTGTTCTCTAATGCAGAGATCTATGAGATGAAATGGACCTTTTAGTCGGTACGTATATTGTGCTTAAAGGACTCGCATTATACAGGGAGATTTTTCGATTAATTACTGTATTGTAGCCGGCATCTTGAACGAACGTTTTATGTCTTTGCTATGTATTGAACGGAAGTATTGTGGCAGCGTACTCCTCCAGTTTTTTCACTGTACCTACGTCTCCGTAACCTTACTTTATGTATCCCTAGTGATCTAACTGTTAGTTTTGCTCGAACTCAATTGAATCCCTAATTGGAGTGATATAGCACTGCTTATGATCATGCGAACAGTCTCCCGACTGTTTTCTATTCAACCATGCTCGACTCTAAGGGAAATTCTATTTGCGCACGGTATTTTCGTCCTGGTTTCTCTTTACACCAAACTCATATTTTAAAATACTGCCATTTTACTTTATGCGTCCAAAATTTTTTCCAAAAATATCCCTCATATTTTTCTCTAACTTCTCACCCGTCCAATTCCATTTAGCAAAAAAATATTTTGGTCAGGTATTAATACCCGACCAAGAAACGTGCTGGTCGGGTATTAATATCCGACCAGCAAGCGAAGTCTCCAAAAAAAATAATTAACGATAAATTTCAAACAAATACGTATAAATATTAAAAAAATTTCAAATCGTACCTTAGATTTGTTCTCTGATACCAATTGCATGTTGGAATTTTCCATTTATATAAGAAAACTCAAATACAAATTCCAAACTCAAATTTCACTTTGTCACGGTGAAATCGAAGAATTTAAAATTCTTATAATCTTTTCAGAAACGTTAATGTAAAAAATTTTAAGGGTTCAAGAAATTAAATAGATGATTTTGTAGAAGATGTGTTTTTATTAAATACCAAAAAAATCATTTAGCGTTTTAGAGAGAAAATAGAGGAGGAAAACGATGAGTCGTAGTTCCAAATTTTAAAAAGTCTTAGTTTGGAATTTATAAGGGTAATTTAGTCCAAAAAAATAATAGTAAACTTATAATTATTTATAAGTTTTAAAATCGTGCGTCAAGAGTAAAATGCGGTGTGCAAATAGAATTTCCCTCGACTCTATGGGCCAAAACATGAGTATGGGATTTTCTAAGAAGCACACAAGTTGTCCCAGTGAGCACACCTCCTAAAATTGTTTAAATTTACAAGTTTGTTACTCTATTTTGTGACTCTTTTTTTTCTTCCATTATCGGGAATTAATTTCGAATGCTATTAAAACCGTGCGGGACTAGTCCCGAAAAATGTGTGCTCAGTTGGAAAATATGTGTGCTCCTTTAGAAATTTCCCATGAGTATACTGACACTAAAAAATTTGGACCCGAAGCAGTCCAATTTCAATCAAAATAAACTTGAGCTCAACCACCTCGCGAGTACCCAAAGAGAAATCAGTCCACTCAGAAATGGCCCAACAACCTCGTAGGACTTCTGTCATGCCCAAGGGACACCCTATAATAATTGGCTAGTAAGTTAAAAAAAACTTTTATACTCCTAGCTAGTTAGTTTCTGGTGTTTTTTTTTTTGGAAAATAATTTGTTCATTTTTTTTCTTTTTTCCAAATTGCGGTCCTATTCCACTCACCCAAGATGTTCGATGCATATAATTGTATAGACATACAATCCCATTGAATATTAGTGTCTCATGCACAAAAAGTTGCGAAAACAGAGTGATCTTTAGTGGGGGAAAAAAAAAAGAAAAAAGAATGAAAATATCAGTTAAATTTTCCTTAAAGAGAACACCAGTTTAGTTTGTCTAGCTTTAAAACTAAGAAAAACAATCAGAAAATGAAGTTTCGTAAGAGTCTCATGACCATTGATTTGAAAGACTAAAGTCTTTTTTAACCCTTGCCGTAAACTTGCATCATAATTTTTACAACGGGACAAAAATATCTAACATAAACGGAAAGAAAAAAGCTTTCAACTAGCGAGAAAGAAAATTTTGCTATTGTGCTAAATCACATATCAGAAGGTAACGAGCTTCTTATATTCTCAATAACTTTCATATACAATGAGTGTATCTCAGCAAATTACTAGTCAAAGTTATAGTCTCTCCGGTAATCTCCAATTATTGTACAATATGACTCTTCAACATGTCTTTCAAATTTTTATTCAAAAAAAATCCCTCTTATATCAAGAGATTCGAATTCAAACCTTAATATGAAGGAAAGGAGTAACTATGCCCTCTTGAGCTGATAGAAGAGTAATATCCTAATTATCTCTATCAAATAATTTCATTCCAACAGAGCATAGGAAAAATTTTGAGTAGCTGATTTTTTTATACACTTGTTAGGAAATTTAACACTAAAATAAGGTGACACTTACCAAAGTAAAAAAAACGAAAAAGCCTTAATTACCAACTTACTGTCAGAATCTTTTTGTTTGACCGGAAAGCAATTCATAAAAAAGTAGACGCGTGTCAATCCATGAAACGGTCATTGATTTCGTACCAGAATGTGCAGCACGTGTTGTGATATTTTAGTTCCCGTGTCCTTCGAACCCTCGCACGTGTTGCGATTTTTTACTCTTTCCCATGTCCTTTGCCTCTTTCCTTTCGAAGCCCATTGACTGCCTTCAGTACTAGTCTGCGGCTTGTAGCTGAATTTTTGTATATAAAATTTAGGAGTTTTTACATATCTGTCCCTTATATCTTTAAAAATTAGAATTTAGTCTTCCAAATCTTTATATTTATAATTTAGTTCCTAAATACTTTAAGTTATCACAATTTAGTTCCACAGTCATATTTTTTGTCCGTATTTTCCGTTATAACCCTGGGTTACTTCACTTTAGCCCTCCATTTCCTCTTTCTCTTCTTATTGGATTCCCCTCTACATTATTCTCCTCTCTCTCTTTCCTCCCAGTTAATCTTTAAAGTGAAGTAATTTAAGGGAATCCAATAAGAAGAGGGAAGAGATGGAGAGGAGAAGAATGGAGAGGGAATCTAATAAGAAGAGGAAGAGGGAAGAGAGGAGTAAAGTGAAGTAATTCAACGGTATAATAGGAAATTTGGACCAAAAATATTGATCAAGCACTACATTGTGGTAACTTAAAAAATGTAGGGTACTAAATTATAAATATAAAGATTTAGAGAACTAAATTCTAATTTTTAAAGATGTACGGGACAGACATGTAAAAACCCTAAAATTTATTCAGTGCCCCTTTTTTAAAGCTTTTGAGAGGCAACCGAATCCTATGAGCATGTGACGAGGCCGATTATTTAGGAAGAAAGAATATTAGAAATGTTTTTACAATTGCCCATGATGAGACTTGGATTCAGGACTTCGAAGCACCGTTGTTTATTCTTTATTTTTTTAAAATTTTTGTGTTTGATGTAACTAGAATTAAAAACAGAATGCAAGTGAAAAGATTCGATTTTATCTCTTAGGGGTTATTTGTTTGGCCCCCAGAAATGAGAATGGATATGTTTAAGTATTTGTCAGACAATTATGAAAAGTCTTGGCCATCGTTTGCCGCTTTTCACCTCCATTGTTTTATATTTTTATTTTTGTTTGCAAGAACTAAAGAAAAGCTTCAGTTGTGAAAAATGACAAAATTCTTAGATACTAGTGAGCTCGGTCACATGATGCCGTCCATCTCCTATTAGTGGGAGATTCTGAATTCAATTTCGGATGGGAACTGAATCGGTAATTTCCCTATTTTTGCAAGAAAACCAACAAATAAAGAGAGAGAAGATAGTGCACTTTCTTCACTCACTTTACATTTTTTTTTCTAAAAAATTGTTTTCTTGGAATTCATCATTATGGAAGGTGGGATTATTATTTACTAAAAGAAATTACGTTACGATCATCTCCGGTGGTATTATTAATTTAGAATTTCTATTCAGTAATAAGTAGCAATATGATCTCACTGTCATAAAAAATCATTACAATTTGATTCTAAAGCAACTATGGATATTTATATAATATTTTCTTTCACTACAAGAACTTGAAACAATTATTTAACTTTTATTATAATTTAGAATTTCTTGCACTAAAATTAAGTTGTTTAGGTCAAATTTTTAATTCCTAACTTTTAGATTTGATTTTTTTTTTAAAAAAAAAGAGGCACACCATATTGTCTTCGTCTCAAAAAAGAGATTCAACTTAGATAGTTAGTGGAGCTATAATCATACCTTGAGAAAAATAAAAGAAAAATAACTATGTACTACAAGCTCTAACAGAAAGAAGGCAAATGTTTATACGAGTGTGACATAACAATTAAACATCAGAACAGACTTTCCTTTTGTTGGAAATGATTTTTTTTTTTTTTTTTTTGGCTAATTTTTCGACATGAAAGTTGATGGGCTAATTAAAAATAGGATGGTCATATTCATATCAAAGCGTGCAGCGCTTGTTGCAATATATACTATTTATTTTATTTTTTAAAATCTCCGATGTCCTTGAACTTGTAGCCCTAGCCCTCGGCCATCCAACCCACCCACGAGGGGAGTTTCCAAACGAGCACACTATTTTTCCTGGTGAGCCCACTAAACAACTTCAAATTGGGACCAAAAATATACTAATAAGTGGGCTCACTAGGAAAAATGGTGTGCTCGTTTGGAAACTCCCCCCCACGAGCTTCGATACTGGGCATTAAACAGGCTCCAGTATGAGCCAGTGCCTCGGGGTTGAAGAAGTTGAGTTTTGTACGTAAACATTTTTGAATATTTTATTTACCCCGAAGACTTTTGGCGCCACTTTTCATACGTATTGGATCTTTCTCAGCACAATGCTGATCAGTCATGGGAAATTCTAAATGCGCACCACATTTTAATAGTGAGCACCACACCCTATTTGTAAAGTGATTTATAGCATAGGAGAAAATGGTGCTCACTAAGTGAAGTATGGTGCGCATTTAGAATTCCCATCAGTCATCTGCAAAAATCATCTCATTAGAATGTCGAAAAAGAAAGAGATTGGGTTGAGCTCAATTAAGATTAGTAATTTACTTGTTTAAATTTGAATATCTTGAGCATTTGGGCAGGATCGGACTTGCAATTATGGAATCTAAAATCGAACCGAGTTTCAAACCAGCCGAGCCAAATCTTGAGTTTCGATGTGTGCTGGGTGAGTTAGTTCGGCTATGATTTTTTTTTTTTTTTTCTTGTTTGCTCACCTAGTCTAAAACTAAAGACCGTAAAGGCCCCCAGGTTGAAATAGAGGGGCTTAGGGGTAAAATTCTACGAATGCACACCACTCTGTTCAAGAAGATCACCTTTCTCTCATGTGCATTTTTTTTATTTTAAATCATATTATATTTATGTTTATTTTTTTTTTCCAAGTCTCATCCTCTCTGTCTCTTTCTTCTTTTCGATCGCATGTCATCATGTTCGGATATTACCATCCGATCTAAATGAAACTTTGTTGGATATTAATAATTGATTAATATTCAATTAAATTGAATATTAATATTCGAACAATATGTTGTGAAAACATAACTTAGTCTAAAAAAATGATAGGAAACTTTGTAATTTTCTGAAAGTTTTAAAGGTGGATGTATTGAGTAGAGTGGTGTGTGTGAATAGAATTTCCCATGAAGAGAGGCTTGGTTTATTGGTAAAATAGAGAGTAGTAATGGATGGTGTTTGTTAAATAGTAGGCTAAGGCCTTTACTCAATAAAAATCCATTAAAAATAATAAGTAGGAGAGGAACTTTCTTGCTTGCATGTGTAGTGCTGTTTTAATTTTTTTTTTTTCCTCCGAAAACAGTTGTTTTGTTTTAATTTTGCTTCTTTGAGATGTGTCCTTATTTAGAAAGGAAGGAGATTATGGGCTAAAATGAAAATGGGCTAATTAAAAAGTAGGAGTATTTACTGGTTTGTCTCTCAAATCTTTATATATTATGATTTAGTCACCCAAATCTTCATATTTAGGATTTAGTCCCCAAATATCCTAAGTTACTACAATTTAGTCCCTTCCTTAATTTTTGACCTGATATGACCATTTTACCCTTTCTTATTCATTCTTTCTCTTCCTTTTCTCTTCTCTTCGTCTCCTCCTCCTCTCCTTTTCTTCATTATTCATCTTTTCTCTTCCTTCTTTCTTCCTCCTCTTTTCTTCATTGGGAGAAGAGAGGAGGAAGAGAGAAGGAGAAGAGAGGAGTAATAATGAAGAAAAGAAAGAGAAGAGGAAGAGAGGAGGAAGAGAAAAAATGAATAAAAAGCAGTAAAATGATAATATCATGTCAAAAATTAGGAAGGATGACTAAAATTCGGGAGGATGACTAAATTGTAGTAACTTAAGATATTTGAGAGACTAAATCCTAAATATGAAGATTTGGAGGAATAAATCATAATATATAAAGATCTGAGAGACAAATCAGTAAACACCGCTAAAAAGTAAAAGGAAAAACAAAAAGAAAAAAGAAAAAAAAGAGTAGGCTTCACCATCACCCTCGCCCCAAAAGAACTCTTATTTATTTATTAATTTTCTTTTTTTTCGCCCTCTAGTAGGCCCATCTCAATTTCCCAAGGCTGGGCTCGGAGGAGCCCGTCAGGCCTGTTTGCTCAAAACCCCGATTACGACAATTTCGAATCTTTTTGCGTTTGGTTTTTAAATTTATGTTTAGCGAATTTACTGTGTAGCGATTAAATGCCGATGCCGAAAAGAGCAAACTTGATTTTAAAAAAAGAGATTAAAACTGTCAAAAAATTCAATGGCAGATTTGTAATACTCATGGACCTTGCAATTAGATGCCCTTGGAATTTTGGGAGTGCCCTTATAAGCTCCCGCCCATCCTCTTACGAAGTGAGCCCCTCTAAGTATGCTCACCCACTTTTTTCAAAATAGAGTGTTTTTACTTAGTGGCCCATTCAAATTTCTGTCCCTACCATTTGAACCCAAAACCGATCTCTATTGTCTGACGTATCATTTTGAATGCTATATTCGTTCGAGTAGCAATTTCCGAATGGTGCAATATTCATTAATATTTTAATATCTGAATAAAATTTGTTTCCTATAAAACTATTTTCAAATTTTTTTCTAAAACCTAATAAAAATTTAGTTCGAAGAATTAAAGAAAAGATTGGCTTATACCTCCAAAAGAAGACAAATCCTTTAATTAGGATTAAGAGAAGTAAGAAAATAGAGATATTTGGAGCTAAATCTAGATAGGATTGGGAGAAATAAGAAAGTAGAGATAGATTTACAGTTAGAATTTAAAATTTTTGAATTTTTGTTAGATTACGGTGACTGTTATTAGGAGGAAATTAAAGGTACCTTAGCAATATTTAGAAGGGCTCACTTCGACGGGTGGGCGCATTTATAATTTCCCGAGAGCCGAGGCAGGCTATAAATTTCCCACTCTCTCCACTGTAACTTTCTTCTTTATTCTCAAATAACAAAGCAAAAGATTTCAGACACAGAGAGAGGGAGTGAGAAAAGAAAAAAGGAAAAAGAAAATGAAGGGAAGAGAGGTGCCTCTGCTCTCGGGCTCAGGCCCTAAGCCAACCCTTGTTGACAAACTGAAGGAGAAGCGCAATGTCATCATTTTGGCTGTCGCTGCGGCCGCCGTCGTCCTCGGAGTTGTATTGTACCTTGTCCTTGGTGGCAAAACTAATAAAGGTATTTTTTTTTATCTTTATTTCTTACTTTTTAGCTCATTTTGGTTGTGGGTTCTTGATTCTCTCGGAAAAAGTTGAAAAGAGAGAAATTTGATGTTATCGTGAGAAAAGTTAGGGGTTTTGTGTAAATGTTGATTATTACATATTTTTAGAGAATTTGATGCAGAGGAGGGAGGGTTTACAAAATCTACCTAAAAATGAAGATATTTGCTTTTTGTTGTGCCTTTGCCAGTGTTGGGTGGTTTAATTTGGCAGAGAAAAAATAATTTGTTGCTATATTTTACTTTGGGTTAATTACACTCAGACCCCCTGTAGTATGAGACATGTAACATTTAAACCCCTGAAGTTTAAAACTCACTTAGACCCCCTGAAGTATCTAAATCACCGTGTTTTAATTACATTCAGACCCCCGGTCCAGGAGGTCTAAGTGAGAGTTTTAAACTTCAGGGGGTCTGAGTGTAATTAACCCTTTTACTTTTCCTTTGTTTTAATGAATTAAGAAAGAAACCTCATTTTCTATTATGGTCCATTTTTTGTAAAAAAAATATGGGTTTTTTTGATTCAAAAATTGGTCATAATTAGTGGGTATTGGAAAATATTCAAGAATTTATTGGGGTCTGAGAACAGTGAAGAGGAATATGATGCTTTCAAAAACCAACCAACCAAGTTGCCAAAGTTGGTTGTTTTTTATATTTTACAAAGGGATTAATGGATATGAGTCATTTAAGTTAAGTTACGTGACTTAGTGGTAAAAAAGTAATGATTATATTATTTTTAAAAAGTTCCTTTTGGGATTATGATTCCTACCTTTTTATCTTCTGTAGGATCAAATTTTATGTATTTTAAAATTTATTTGCTATTTCATCAAATAAATACAAGATGTTATGTTTACTAAAAACCATTGAGACTAAATCAAAATTAAAACCAATTCCGGATCAAATTTTATGTATTTTAAAATTTATTTGCTCTTTCATCAAATAAATACAAGATGTTATGTTTACTAAAAACCATTGAGACTAAATCAAAATTAAAACCAATTCCGGATCAAATTTTATGTATTTTAAAATTTTTTTGCTCTTTCATCAAATAAATACAATATGTTATGTTTACTAAAAACCATTGAGACTAAATCAAAATTAAAACTTAAGGAATTGGGTAAGAGTGAACCTAAGAGGTCGAGATCATAATCCTAAAGAATTTTTTAATAAAAATTATTAGAAACAGTGAAAATAGACTGCATATCAAGTAATTTACTAATTTACATGAGTATGATAAATCATTTCTATTATTCTTTTTTACAAAATATATTTTCATAAACTCAAAGTTTTCAAATCCTATCAAACGATTCAAACCTAATGACTTAAAAAAAAAAAAAAAAAAAAAAATCCTGATCTAAACCTTCTAAAAGAGCTATTTGGTACAATCACATATTCAAAAAGAGCCTAACAATGACGCTTACTTCACGATCCTAAGTCTAACCTGTACAAAGTCTAAACTTTAACTAAACTTTATTTTTGTAAAGTTTAGACTGTAACTAAACCTAATGCATAGGTCTAAATTCTGTGCAACAGTCTTCTTGACCTTATCCCTGATTGAAAAATGTTAATGAACTTTGGATTTTTTTTCATCATTTTAGTCACTATCCTTTTGTTTTCGAACTTGACCCATTTTCTTTCTCGCAGCATCATTGTTTGTCGCTTTGCATCTAAATAATTTTACTAAATAAAGTTCATTAATACTCACTAACATAATCAATCGTGAGCGGGAAATTTTAATATTGGAGAGAAGAGATTGGGATCTTTCAATTGGAATTTGAAAACAGGTTGGATAAAATAAGGCTGTGTAAGAAAAATACGAGTAAGTTTGGAATCTTAGTTGTTTGTTCAAGATAAATATAAACTTGGTTCTTTTTTAAAAAAAAATTCAAGATTTGGATATTCCAATATGAACAAGCTTGGGATCTTGCTAAAACTTGTAAATATTCAAAATTTTCATAAATTTAGAAGATGATGCAGAGCAGATGAGATGAAGAACATTTTCTAAATTTTGTTGGATATATGATGATCCTATATGAGAGATGGCAACCATTTATTTCTTTGGTTGTATGAGAAAAATCGATAAGAGCATAGGGAAGAGTCAAGTTAATTAAAGGGAGGGAGTTCGTCAAGGAAATCTGTTGGGATTTAAATAGTAAAAATCCTGACTTATATGTAAACAATAAATAAGCTATAAATCAACAAGCCACAGATGACACACAATATTTACGTGGAAAACCCTTACGGAAAAAACTACAGGACAATCAGAGAGCGAATTCCACTATACCAGATAAATAGTACAAACCATTGTTGAAAATAACACGTTATGAAACCCGTTATTTGCGTTACGTAACCTAACGGAATCCCAACGCTACGTAACAACTGGAAATAACTCAGTGCACCGTAACAGTACGTTTTTTACGTTATTTTACGTTATATTACATAACGTTACGTTAAATTACGTTATGCTACGTTATTTACAATTATTTTTTTTAGTAATTTATATATTGTTATTGATTATTATTTTGATTATTAGCGAATTGCTGTAATTTTCTTAATTAATTGTTGGCTTGTTTGATTGCTTTTGGAATTTCTAACTTGATAATTTAAGTTTGTTTCTTTATCCACTTGTTGTATTTCTCGTCCAGTTGCTAAAACATTTTACTTGTTGATTTTATTGGATTTTTAATTGAACTGAAATCAACAATCATAAATAAGATAAATTGAACATTACAAAATATAAATTACAACAACGATAATAATTGGAATCAAAATAAAAAATAGGAATCTTGCTTTTTTATTTAAATGATGATTGGAATTACGGTTGCAGACTTAATATAATTTATGAAGCTATATGAAAATTATTGTAAAACTTAATATAACATTTGAATAGATTATGTATTACAAAATAATTTTATATTTTTTTAGATATTTTAAATTTATTTTTCAATTTATTAAAATTATTTTATATGGTTTTATATTTATTTTTATTAAATAAATAGAAAATTGCATAACCTACGTTATGCGTTACGCTATTTGCGACATAACCTAACAAAGGCAAAACGTTACGTTACCGTTATCGCTATTTTAAACATTGGTACAAACTTCCGAGTCTTGTCCAGAGAACTCGGGAATATACAGAAAATAGAGAGTGATACAATGTTACCTCCAACACGAAAGAAAATCTCCAACCTTGTTAGAGAACTGTAGTCTGCAGTAGAAACACTAGACTAACACCGTGATGGATATCACCCGAATAGCACACTGAGCTTATTCTCTCCTCTCTTCCTTTCTCTATCTTCTCTTCACTCTTCTCTTGAATGAATGCTTGGTGGTGTTGGTGTGTAGGATGAAGGCAAATGAGGGCTCATATTTATAGGCTTCATTGTGGCACTATTCCACCTAACTGTCACTTTTCGCCTACCGGTCATTTTCTGCCTACCGGCACTTTCCGCCTACCTCACTTTCCGCCTACCGATCACTTTCAGCCTACTCCATTTATTTTAGGTTTGCCTAACTCTAACAATCTCCCCCTCCAACCCAAAAGAAAGAAAGGAAATTAATTAAAACTCTTACTTAGAGTCCATACCGGCTACTGTAACGCCCCCCTTTTTGGGCTGCTTCCCAAAACGGAGAACACTACTTATTTCTTCTACTAGACAACCCAACAGTCACAAGATCTTAGAATAACCGTAACTACTGCCACAATCAAGTGAATAAATAACATGTCTGAAACTGGAATGACAAAGAATTCATTACATAGAATGGCACACTGCCCTAAATATGAATACAATAAAAAGTAAAGGAGGAAGGCAGTGTCCAGACAAAGGAAATACAAGCAATATATAAGAGATTCTTCGAAAAGTACTTCACTACTTAATATTGCTCGGTCTGATCGATGAAGTACGGATTCTCAGTCGGGGCAGGTTCTCTTTCTTGGACCTCTAAACCTAGGTTTTGAAACCTAAGAGATTAAACCCAGCAAGTAACACCAGAAAAATATATGTGTACTAGTACAGTACTAAAGATGCAAATGAATAAAATGTTTTCATTGGAAAAGTGCAATTAAATCATGATAGCGATGAACAGTCACATAAAGAAAATATAACAGCAAGATTATATATGTCATTTGCAAATAACATGTAAATATCATGTAAAGATGCATATCTTGTAAAGATGTCAAGTCTAAATCAAGTCTTTGTTAGCATTTGAAACTAAATAATTAACATTTGAAACTTGAATGATTTGTTAGCATTTTGAAACTAAATAATTAACATTTGAAACTTGAATGATTTGTTAACATTTTGAAACTAAATAATTAACATTTGAAACTTGAATGATTTGTTAGCATTTTGAAACTAAATAATTAACATTTGAAACTTGAATGATTTGTTAGCAATTTGAAACTAAATAATTAACATTTGAAACTTGAATGATTTGTTAGCATTTTGAAACTAAATGATGGATAGGATAGCGTGCAAGATTCTATATTGTACAATTGCCTCCCTAAACGGATAATTTTCTAGTACTCCTCTCGTCGATTACTACGTCCTGCATAAATTTGGTAGCATTTGGAAAACGTTGACCGAAACTGTAAATAATAAAATATTAAATAAATTGGGAATTTACTTTATACACACTACAAATTTCTAAGTGCACACATCAATAATTTGGACGACTCAATAATTTGGACGGCTCAATTATTATGAATAATTAGTACAATAATTAACTTAATTAATGAAAGATTAGTACAAAAATTATCTCATAATTTCATACTTTAACTAATAATTTTCCTTTCTAATTACTTCGAAATTTCGGTTCATTTATTCTAGATATCGAAATAACAAACGGATAATTTTCTAGTACTCCTCTCGTCGAGTACTACGTCCTGCATAAATTTGGTAATATTTGGAAAACGTTGACCGAAACTGTAAAAAAATAAAATATTAAATAAATTGATAATTACTCAATATGCCCACCTGCTAAGTGAGCACATCTCTATTATTATGAGAACATGGGATGGCCGTGAGAATGTCGGGCGGCGGCGAGAATGTGAGAACATGGGACGGCGGTGGATTGATAAGTGGGGCGGTGGGATAATAAAATCCATCAAATCACCTATATAATCTCCCTCTCCCTAATCTCTCTAATCACCCCACTCTTTCTAAACTCTCTCTAATCTCCATCACTCTTCATTCTCTCCACCGAATACAAAACACTCTCCCTAATCTCCCTCTCCCTAATCTCTCTAATCACCCCACTCTTCCTAAACTCTCTCTAATCTTCATCACTCTTCATTCTCTCCACCGAATACAAAACACTCTCCCTAATCTCCCTCTCCCTAATCTCTCATTCATTCTCTCCCTCTCATACTCTTGCTGCACCCCGGTCGAAAATACCCCACTCTGTAACGCCCCCCTTTTTGGGCTGCTTCCCAAAACAAAGAACGCTACTTATTTCTTCTATTAGACAACTCAACAGTCATAAGATCTTGGAATAACCGTAACTACTGCCACAATCAGATAAATAAATAACATGTCTGAAACTGAAATGACAAAAAGTTCATTACATAACATGGCACACTGCCCTAAATATGAATACAATAAAAAGTAAAGGAGGAAGGCAGTGTCCTGACAAAGGAAATACAAGCAATATATAAGAGATTCTTCGAAAAGTACTTCACTACTTAATATTGCTCGGTCTGACCGATGAAGTACGGATCCTCAGTCGGGGCAGGTTCTCCTTCTTGGTCCTCTAAACCTAGGTTTAGAAACCTTGGGGATTAAACCCAGCAAGTAACACCAGAAAAATATATGTGTACTATTACAGTACTAAAGATGCAAATGAATAAAATGCTTTCATTGGGAAAGTGCAATTAAATCATGATAGCGATGAACAGTCACATGAAGAAAATATAACAGCAAGATTATATATGTCATTTGCAAATAACATGTAAATATCATGTAAAGATGCATATGTTGTAAAGATGTCAAGTCTAAATCAAGTCTTTGTTAGCATTTGAAACTAAATAATTAACATTTGAAACTTGAATGATTTGTTAGCATTTTGAAACTAAATAATTAACATTTGAAACTTGAATGATTTGTTAACATTTTGAAACTAAATAATTAACATTTGAAACTTGAATGATTTGTTAGCATTTTGAAACTAAATAATTAACATTTGAAACTTGAATGATTTGTTAGCATTTTGAAACTAAATAATTAACATTTGAAACTTGAATGATTTGTTAGCATTTTGAAACTAAATAATTAACATTTGAAACTTGAATGATTTGTTAGCATTTTGAAACTAAATGATGGATAGGATAGCGCGCAAGATTCTATATTGTACAAGTGCCCGTACATACCCGGGACTCGGCCCAAACCCATGGCGCTGAACCATGACGTACCGCTAGGTACTCAAGTCAAGCTCCGTACTGTCAAAACAGTAACGGATATCACCCTTTTGGGGATTCATGTATTAGACGGTGGCCCAGTACCACCCGGTGCTGCTGCAGCTCAGCACCTAAATCAAGAAGCTAGCTAACATGATTCTTGTACAATACAGTTCTTATCCATCATTGAGCTTCCCCAATCCTATGTCAATAATGCATGATATATATGAATTAATAAAATACATAACTTGTCAAGTCAAATCGTGTGCATGTGCAGAATAAGAATTTAGGAATAATCATGTTCATGTATACACGTGTCAAAATACTTCCTGTCAAGTAGTCACATCATGTATCAAGTATCTAATTTACTCATGTACATATGTTAGTAGTTCTTTTTTTTTCTCTCTCTCTCTCTCTCTTTTTCTTTCTCTCATGGCCCGTTGCATGTTTGGCCCAATATGCATGAAATGCATTATTGCATGCATGCAATTGGATACACATGCTAACTTTTTTTTTTTAAATAAAAATGTAAGTAAATAACATAATAAATTTGACATAATAATCAATCAGTATATCAAAATGTAAACCAAGTAAATCTGCAAATGAATCACGTATGTGTACGTATACCGTAAGCATCATATATACACATATAAATTATATATCAATTAAAATAATATAGCAGTGTTACTTGCTTTGGCTTGATTTTGAATCCTCCGTTCGAATCCTCAATTGGTTTCTCTTCTTCCTCTCTCTCTTTTTCTTTTTCTACCGGAGTGCAGCAAGAGTATGAGAGGGAGAGAATGAATGAGAGATTAGGGAGAGGGAGATTAGGGAGAGTGTTTTGTATTCGGTGGAGAGAATGAAGAGTGATGGAGATTAGAGAGAGTTTAGGAAGAGTGGGGTGATTAGAGAGATTAGGGAGAGGGAGATTAGGGAGAGTGTTTTGTATTCGGTGGAGAGAATAAAGAGTGATGGAGATTAGAGAGAGTTTAGAAAGAGTGGGGTGATTAGAGAGATTAGGGAGAGGGAGATTATATAGGTGATTTGATGGATTTTATTATCCCACCGCCCCACTTATCAATCCACCGCCGTCCCATGTTCTCACATTCTCGCCGCCGCCCCACATTCTCACGGCCGTCCCATGTTCTCATAATAATGGAGGTGTGCTCACTTAGAGGTGGGCATATTGAGTAATTATCAATTTATTTAATATTTTATTTTTTTACAGTTTCGGTCAATGTTTTCCAAATATTACCAAATTTATGCAAGACGTAGTACTCGACGAGAGGAGTACTAGAAAATTATCCGTTTGTTATTTCGATATCTGGAATAAATGAACCGAAATTTCGAAGTAATTAGAAAGGAAAATTATTAGTTAAAGTATGAAATTATGAGATAATTATTGTACTAATCTTTCATTAATTAAGTTAATTATTACACTAATTATTCATAATAATTGAGCCGTCCAAATTATTGAGCCGTCCAAATTATTGATGTGTGCACTTAGAAATTTGTAGTGTGTATAAAGTAAATTCCCAATTTATTTAATATTTTATTATTTACAGTTTCGGTCAACGTTTTCCAAATGCTACCAAATTTATGCAGGACGTAGTACTCGACGAGAGGAGTACTAGAAAATTATCCGTTTGTTATTTCGATGTCTGAAATAAATGAACCGAAATTCCGAAGTAATTAGAAAGATAATTTTAATATTATTAAATTAGCAATTTTGGAAGTATTTTTCGGCCTCGTAAGAAAAATCTCTAAAAATCATAAATATTACAAAACTAATAATCGCGAAGACCGAATGTCATTTAGGTTTGTGGATTTAAAGTTACGTTAACCGAAAGTTATTTCGGTGTCCAAAATTAACTTCGGTTGACTTATTCAGCACAACTAGTCTCGAGAGTAATATAGGTAGCTCGAATTTTGGGGTATTACATATGTCATTTGCAAATAAGAGGAGAAGTGACTCAAGTGAGGGAGAAAACAGGAGAGGAAGGGTTTATAAAGAAAATAATGTGAGGGTAGATTCGTAATTTTAACCCTTCATTCATTATTACACCGGCATAACCGACTTAATTAGCTAATTATTGTACTAATTAATTAGCTAATTATTGTACTAATGACACCACATGCATTGCATAATTCAAATAATTCAGCCGTCCAAATCTAACTGTTGTGTGCACTTAGAAATTTTTAGAAATTTGTAGTGTGTATAAAGTAAATTCCCAATTTATTTAATATTTTATTATTTACAGTTTCGGTCAACGTTTTTCAAATATTACCAAATTTATGCAGGACGTAGTACTCGACGAGAGGAGTACTAGAAAATTATCCGTTTGTTATTTCGATATCTGGAATAAATGAACCGAAATTCCGAAGTAATTAGAAAGGAAAATTATTAGTTAAAGTATGAAATTATGAGATAATTATTGTACTAATCTTTCATTAATTAAGTTAATTATTGCACTAATTATTCATAATAATTGAGCCGTCCAAATTATTGAGCCGTCCACTGTCCAAATTATTGATATGTGCACTTAGAAATTAGTGGTGTGTATAAAGTAAATTCCAAATTTATTTAATATTTTATTATTTACGGTTTCAGTGAACGTTTTCCAAATACTACCAAATTTATGTATGACGTAGTACTCGACGAGAGGAGTACTAGAAAATTATCCGTTTGTTATTTCGATGTCTGAAATAAATGAACTGAAATTCCGAAGTAATTAGAAAGATAATTTTAATATTATTAAATTAGCAATTTTGGAAGTATTTTTCGGCCTCGTAAGAAAAATCTCTAAAAATCATAAATATTACAAAACTAATAATCAAGAAGACCGAATGTCATTTGGAGTTGTGTACTTTATACACACTACAAATTTCTAAGTGCACACAACAATTAGGTTTGGACGGCTGAATTATTTGAATTATGCAATGCATGTGGTGTCATTAGTACAATAATTAGCTAATTAATTAGTACAATAATTAGCTAATTAAGTCGGTTATGCCGGTGTAATAATGAATGAAGGGTTAAAATTACGAATCTATCCTCACATTATTTTCTTTATAAACCCTTCCTCTCCTGTTTTCTCCCTCACTTGAGTCACTTCTCCTCTGTTATCCTCTCGGCCAAACCAGCAGCAGAGGAGCAGAGAAAAAAAAGAAAGAGATAATACGTAACCTATGGGTTACGTAGCACTTTCTCAGGTACTAGAAAATTATCCGTTTGTTATTTCGATATCTGGAATAAATGAACCGAAATTCCGAAATAATTAGAAAGGAAAATTATTAGTTAAAATATGAAATTATGAGATAATTATTGTACTAATCTTTCATTAATTAAGTTAATTATTGCACTAATTATTCATAATAATTGAGCCGTCCAAATTATTGAGCCCACCGTCCAAATTATTGATGTGTGCACTTAGAAATTAGTGGTGTGTATAAAGTAAATTTCCAATTTATTTAATATTTTATTATTTACGGTTTCGGTGAACGTTTTCCAAATGCTACCAAATTTATGCAGGACGTAGTACTCGACGAGAGGAGTACTAAAAAATTATCTGTTTGTTATTTCGATGTCTGAAATAAATGAACCGAAATTCCGAAGTAATTAGAAAGATAATTTTAATATTATTAAATTAGCAATTTTGGAAGTATTTTTCGGCCTCGTAAGAAAAATCTCTAAAAATCATAAATATTACAAAACTAATAATCGCGAAGACCGAATGTCATTTAGGTTTGTGGATTTAAAGTTACGTTAACCGAAAGTTATTTCGGTGTCCAAAATTAACTTCGGTTAACTTATTCAGCACAACTAGTCTCAAGAGAGTAATATAGATAGCTCGAATTTTGGGATATTACAGCTACCTTCCGACAGAAATCCTGCTTCTCTCTTTGTAACCCTTTCGTTATCATATCTGCTCCATTTTTGTCGGTGTGAATTTTCTCAAGCTGCAAGAACTTTTCATCAAGTATATTTCTAATCCAGTGATATCTCACATCTATGTGCTTGGATTTAGAATGAAAACTTGGATTTTTGCTGAGATGAATAGGACTCTGACTATCACAATAGACTGTATAGGTATTTTGATACATACATATTTCTTGCAAAAAACATTTCATCCATAATATCTCTTTGCAAATTTCTGTAATAGCAATGTACTCAGCCTCTGTAGTTGACAAGGCAACACACTTTTGCAACCTAGATTGCCAAGACACAGCTCCCCCTGCAAAAGTAATCAAATAACCAGATGTAGACTTTCTTGAGTCAATATCTCCCGCCATATCTGCATCAGTATAACTTGTTAGTACCGACTTACTTCCTGTAAAGCAAATACTTATTTTGGAAGTTCCTCTTAGATACCTTAATATCCACTTAACTGCAGTCCAATGCTGTTTACCTGGATTTGCAAGGAACCTACTAACAACACCAACTGCATATGCTATATCTGGTCTAGTACATACTATTGCATACATTAAACTACCGACTGTTGAAGCATATGGAATTCTTCTCATTTCTTCTTTTTCCATCTCGCTTTTGGGACATTGCTCGGAGCTTAATTTGAAGTGTCCTGCATGTGGAGTACCAACTGGATTTGCTCTGTCCATGTTGAACCTTTTTAGTATTTTATTGATGTAGGTCTCCTGCGACAACCATAACCTTTTGGCATTCCTGTCACGAGATATGTGTATCTCCAAAATTTGTTGTGCTGCTCCCAAGTCCTTCATGGCAAATGATTTGCTTAAATCCTTCTTAAGCTTGTCAATCTTGGACATGTCTTGACCTGCAATCAATATATCATCAACATAGAGCAACAGTACATTGAAATCACCATCATACCTTTTGACATAAACACAATGATCTGAAACTGTTCTCTTATAGCCATGATCCACCATAAAAGAATCAAATTTCTTGTACCATTGTCGAGATGCTTGTTTTAATCCATACAAGCTCTTTCTCAACTTGCAGACCATATTTTCTTATTACCTTCTTGTCTTCTGAATCCCATAACCTGTAGCCAAACTTTTCATCTGCATAGCCAAGAAAAATACATTGTTTTGTTTTACCATCAAGTTTTGATCTTTCATCTTTAGGAATGTAAACGAATGCATGACAGCCGAATACTCTCAAGTGTTTGTAGGAGATTTTCTTTCCTGTCCACACTTTCTCTGGTACATCACCCTTTAAAGGAGCTGAGGGTGATAAATTGATTAGGTGTATCGCAGTCCTTAATGTCTCCCCCCAAAAGGGTTTGGACAATTTGGAATGTGATAGCATACACCTAATCCTTTCGACGATAGTGCGATTCATTCTTTCTGCCACACCATTTTGTTCAGGAGTTTTCGGAATGATCCTCTCATGTCGAATTCGCTTGCTCTTGCAATATTCGTCGAATGGCCCGATATACTCTCCACCATTGTCTGATCGAATACATTTGAGGGACCTCCCTGTTTCTCTCTCCACTTTGGCATGAAATTCTCTAAAGACATCTACAACTTGATCTTTAGTTTTTAAAACATAAGCCCAAACTTTTCTGGAATAATCATCTATGAAAGTTACAAAATAGAGAGCACTACCAAATATTTTAACTTTCATAGGACCACAAATATCTGAGTGTATCAAATCTAATATGTGAGTCTTTCTATTTGATCCACTTCTAGCAAATGAAACTCGATGTTGTTTACCAGCTATACAATGCACACAAGTATCAAGATGTGTACCTTTCATGTTTGGCAGGTATTTTTTATTAGCAAGAATCTGCATTCCCTTCTCACTCATGTGGCCAAGCCTCTTGTGCCACAACTCTAGAGAAGAATCTTGCTCAACTGTGTTCACCTTACATTTGCACAGTTTTGCCTGCATCTTATAAAGAGTGCAACATTTCTTTTCTCTTGCCACGATAAGAGAATCTTTTGTAAGCTTCCAATGCCCATTGCAAAAGGTGCTGCCAAAGCCATCTTAATATAGCTTTCCTGCAGATATTAGATTCAAGCAAAGATCTGGAACGTACCTTACATTTTTTAGCACCAATTTACAACTGAGACTGGTATCAAGATGTATATCTCCCATGCCTTTAATTTGAGCAGTGTCTTTGTTACCCATCTTTACAACACCAAAGTCTTCACTTTGATAAGTTGTAAAGAAATTGCTATGTGGAGTAGCATGATACGAGGCTCCCGTATCGATTACCCAATCTGCATTTTGACATGTAATACAAAGACATAAATCATTACTTTAAGATACAACTAAATCACCTTCAGCTGTAGCTGTAGTATTTTCATGAGCTTCAGACTTTCCTTCACGCTTTGTTTTTTCTTCTCTTATCCGAATTCTGCAGTCCTTTTTTATGTGTCCTTTCTTGTGGCAAAAGTAGCAAGTAGTATCCTTCTTCGATCTGGATTTACTTCTGGATCTGGAGTAGTTGCTTCTATCTTTTGATGCTGGTCTTCTTCGATTCTCCAACACAAGTGCTTCAGACTGTGATGTGTCCAAGTTCTTTCGTCCGAGTTCTTCATTAAGCAAACTGCTTGTAACCAAACTCATAGAAACTACGCCTTCTGGTGCAGAGTTACTTAGAGATACCACTAATATCTCCCAACTCTCTGGTAGTGAACTGAGCAACAATAAAGCCTGCAACTCATCGTCAAGCACCATTTTCATAGAACAAAGCTGATTAATAATATTTTGAATTTCATTCAAATGTTTAGCAATTGAAGAACCATCTTTATACTTTGAGCTAACTAAGCTAACTAACTTTCTAATCAAGAAAGCTTTGTTGCCTGCAGTTTTTCTCTCATACAGACTCTCCAGTTTCTTCCAAAGAGAGTGAGATGTACTCTCAGTGGAGACATGATAAAACACGGCATCATCCAACCATTGTCGAATGAAACCAATAGCTTTTCTATCAAGTTTTTTCCAATCATCATCACTCATGTCTTTTAGTTTAAACACATCACCTTCTAAAGGTGCATGAAGATCTTTACAATATAAAAGATCATCCATTCTTGGCTTCCAGATTATCCAATTAGATCCATTAAGAGTAATCATGCGACTTGTTATACTTTTCATTATTTACACACAATAGCTAATAACCTTAGCTCTGATAGAGTTAGGCAAACCCAAAATAAATGGAGTAGGCGGAAAGTGATCGGTAGGCGGAAAGTGAGGTAGGCGGAAAGTGAGTTAGGCGAAAAGTTCCGGTAGGCAGAAAGTGACCGGTAGGCGAAAAGTGACAGGTAGGTGGAATAGTGCCACAATGAGGCCTATAAATATGAGCCCTCATTTGCCTTCATTCCACACACCAACACCACCAAGCATTCATTCAAGAGAAGAGTGAAGAGAAGATAGAGAAAGGAAGAGAGGAGAGAAGAAGCTCAGTGTGCTATTCGGGTGATATCCATCACGGTGTTAGTCTGGAGCTTCTACTGCAGACTACAGTTCTCTAACAAGGTTGGAGGTTTTCTTTCTTGTTGGAGGTAATATTGTATCACTCTCTATTTTCTGTATATTCCCGAGTTCTCTGGACAAGACTCGGAAGGTTGTACTATTTATCTGTTATAGTGGAATTCGCTCTCTGATTGTCCCGTGGTTTTTCCCGTAAGGGTTTTCCACGTAAATATTGTGTGTCATTTGTGGCTTGTTGATTTATAGCTTACTTATTGTTTACATACAAGTCGGGATTTTTACTATTTAAATCCCAACAAAATCATCTTATAATAGTGAAGATCACATATGTTTATTGGTATTAACTAGATGAAACTTTTTCTATTGGGGTTCACTTGGTTCAAGGATGGATCTTGAAAAGGAAATACGTTTTTTTTAATGTCTAAGAAAAGAGAAAGTTGTAGTTTTGTAATATTGGATGACCAAAGATTTTAGAAGACGTTCATTTGTGTATAATTTGAAAGATAGTTATAGTTTCTTTGCTTTGCCTTCCCTGTACTCTGTTACTATTTTTTTTTTTTTCTTTGTGGGAAATGTACTGTCTAACTATTAAAATACCATGCCATAAGCATGTAGCGCATAAACTGTAGACTGCTAATAGAGGAACTTGAACGTTGCACTACGGGGAGAGAGAGCACTGGTTGGGGAGATCGGGGACGGGGAAGTTACAATTTATCGGCCATCATTTGGTTTTAAATGATTGAGAACTCTAGAATTTCTGATACTTAGAGATTTGAAAGATTACGTGATGCAGGAAAATGCGATCTTTTCAGTGGACAGTGGGTCCAAAACCCTTCAGGTCCATCTTACGATGATAAGAGCTGCAAGTTCATCGATGAAGATGTCAACTGTCTGAAGAATGGGCGACCTGACACTCAGTATCTTTACTGGAAATGGCAACCACACCATTGTGACCTTGCTCCGTTTGATCCTGTGGTGTTCATGAACTCAATGAGGAACAAATCTTGGGCATTGATTGGTGACACTCTTCTTCGCAACCAGATGCAGTCGCTGATTTGCCTCGTCTCTAAGGTGACCCCCTTATTTATTATTGATGCTTTTGATTATCTGTTTTCTAGTTGTATTTTTATTTTCTACATACTGTAACAAAATGCTATTATCAGTTGTCTTGTCCAAACGTGATAATACTTAATTGTCTACTAAAAGTCTAAGATCTTTTCTGACTCTTGCTAAATTTTTGAAGTGTGTAGTCGTGTATTAATTTGTCAGGAAACCCCTTTACCTTAAGGCTGAAGATGTTGTTGGGTTATCGGCCAACCAATTCATAGTAAGCAAACTTAAACCCTCAAATACCACCCTCCACCCCTGAGTAGAAACTCTTGATAGTTCTTCAGCTTGACAATGCTTTAAATAGATATTCAGATACCCCTACTCAATAGTCTGACATCGGATATGAGACAATCCGATGAGACAAGAGTTAGTGTGGTTTATAATGATTACCATAAATCCATAAAATAACTGTAGCTAGCCGTTTTGATGGAGGAATCTGTGCTTAATATAAAGTAGTAAACTATTTATCCCTAATTCAATAGTCTTACAGGATAGAAGACAAGTGTCATTATAATTCCCATAAATTCATAAGCTAATCATAGCTAGTCTTGTAATACTTATGTGCTACATGAAACTAAATTCTATACAGAACTAAATGTTAATGTGAGTAATTGTAGCTAACTTTCTTGAGGGACGAATCGTTAGTTAATTATAAACTATTTTAATTCACTTAGTATATTCCTAAGAGAATATGTTGCCGATTTTCCGTTATCCAAAGTCCAAGTAATGACTTCCACTCAAGTTTAAGAATGGAAGGTATGGTAAACAATATTTGCCTTTACTTTTTTAAGTTTAATTACTATTAATTTTCCTCAAAAGAAGCTCCTTATTATTTTTTGATAAAATTTTAAATTTATTGTTTACCTATTTAGGAACAATATGTTTGATTTTATCCTTGAATTGTTAAAAGTAAATTGCATATTATCAATGCACTTTTCTCACTTGCTCTTATGTATATTAATGTATCAGAATTGACTGATACCAAAATTTTGCCAACCCCACATATCTTCCACTTGATGCAGCTTCACCTTGAGACCTTTTGTCCCTATGAATCTGCTTTCATAAATACTTAAGGACCAGCTATGTCAATCAGTGGCATCAGAGAAGGACTAGAAGATCAACCTCATTCAAGGTATCAAGAAGTTTTGATAACATAAATTAGAGCTCAGTACATCCTCCGGCCTCTAATCCTTCTGCATCGCATCAGTAGTCTAAGGTCCTTAATTATCCTAAACTCGCCAAGCCACATAGTTTTTGTGTTTGTATTGTACTCTTATTGTCATTACTTGTGTTTTTTTCGCCTATCATTTTTCCTGCGGCTGAAAATATTTCATATAATTGTTTCGTGCATCCGTGCATCCATTTGTATTCGTAAATACATATTTATGCTCAGGTGGAAGAGCCCATTGAAATTTATCACGATGTGACATACAAATCACGGACAATGTACTTTCCCAACCACAATCTCACCATTGCAAACATATGGGCACCTTTCCTCGTTAAAGCATTTGGTGATGGCAAAGACGAGAAGCCCATCCAAGTTCTTCCGGACGTCCCAGAAACGGACTGGACAGCCCAGTACCACAAGTTTGACTACATAGTAATCGCTGGCGGGCAATGGTTCTTCAAATCTATGACTTTCTGGGAGAATGGCAACATCACCGGCTGCCACAACTGTGAAACTAAGTTTATCAAGGAGCTCGGAGTATATGAACCTTACCGCAAAGCCCTTCAGGCGGTATTCAACTTTATTGCCACGTCTGAGCACAAGCCGCACATATTTTTTAGGACATGGACTGCTGATCACTTCGAGTACGCAGAGATGTTCAGCAAAAGGGTTTGCAACCGGTCAGAGCCATATAAAGAGGGTCAATTCAATGGGAGTCCAATCGACCAAGCGATGAGAAAGGTTGAGTTGGGAGAGTACGAGAAGGCAAGGGGTGTTGCATCTAAGAGAGGCATTAAGATGGAACTTCTGGACACTTTTCGTCTTTCTGTGCTTCGGCCAGATGGACACCCCGGTCCTTACGTGAAGTTCAACCCATTTTACAAGAGTGCCGACGTCCAGAACGACTGCCTCCTTTGGTGTGTGCCCGGGCCAGTCGACACTTGGAATGATTTGACGTTGAGGATGCTCTAGAAAGTGGACTACACCAGCTCTGCATACGAGTATCTTCTTCTTGCGTTATATGTACTGATTTCCGTAGTTTAGTTCTACTAGACCAGGTATCTCGATCTGATGCGTATGTACTAAGTATTTGTGGTGCATTCCTGCTAGATCTTAGTATCATGTATGCTTGGAACCTTGTGCTAGATCTTTTGTTTCGATGTTCTTACTCTTGCGACTTCTCACGGCTGTTCTATGAGTGATCAATAATGGGAATGTGATGGAGTTTTTTACACTTCTTTAGGCACCAACTGTTAGGAATTTCACAGGTTTGAGATTTGTGATACAACAGCGGAAGAAGCCCGAGATCCAATTAAGGCCCACGGCGTGGTCAGGGCCTTAAATAATTTCTTCGAAAAATTTACGGAGCCTTCTCAACGTCCGGACCCAGCACTGGCCTATTACCAATCCTTAACCTCAACCCGGCTCAATTTGTGCCGGTACCAGGGATAACGAGCCAATTTTTGATTTATTATGTTTAAATTTTGAATTAGAAAACTGAAAATTTTATTTATTTATTTTTAAATTTTGAACGTGAGGGACAAAAATTGGTCCTCATCACTAGCTGGTGTGGATGGCTGCGGGCCCGGCTCGCTTGCCATCTCTCGATTCTCTCCCACATATTAATTTGCATCCGAAGTTGTTTTTTTTTTTTTTGCCCTCTTTTAATTAGATTACCTCGCCCGGCGCCCTGCACTCCCGATGCCCTTTATTTGTTCACACAGACCAGTGTAATTAATTAATAATCTCTATCGAGCGGGAACTTCTAAAGGGGCACTAGATTTTTCCTAGTGAGCCCAGATTTCCCAGTGAGCCCAGTTTAAGTTAAGAAAATGGGAGAATTTCTTAGTGAGCACATATATATTCCCAAAATACCCTTCTACTATATCTCTCATCTCCTCTCTTCTCCTTTCCAACCCCCCACCGCTCTCTTCTCCTTCCCAACCACCTCCGCTCCCATCCAGCTCCGCCCGACCCCACCCAGCTCCGCCCGCCCCCAAATCCTCCGCTCCGACCCCCTCCGCCCCCACCCATCTCCGCCCGACCCAACCCAGCTCCGCCCGCCCCTACCCCCTCCGCCCCCACCCGCCTCCGCCCGCCCCCACATCCCCCTCCGCCCCCACCCGCCTCCGTCCGACCCACACTCTCCGCCCGCCCCCACATCCTCCGCCCCTATCCCCTCCCCCCCACCCGCCTCCGCCCGCCCCAACGCGCTTCGCCCCCACCCGCCGCTGCCACACCCCCACCGTCTGCCTCCAGTGTCTGCTGCCACACCCCAACCCTCAGCTACCTGATTTCTTCTCGGTTCAGGATCTTTGAGCTCTACTGTAAGTCTCTTTTAATTTAAATTTAATTTTGTTTTATTTTGTTTATTCTTATATGCTTTGTAACTGTCTTGAAAACTGAAAACTTCTTGTATGGTTCGATGATAATTTACATTCGGAAAATTCTAAACGAGTACAATTTTTTTGTTAATTTTGTTTATTTGATATTTAGATTATAATTACGAAAAAAGTATAATATTGTAATCGTAGTTGTAAAATTTGCGAAACAAGTAGTTATTTTCTAATTGTAGGTGTTAATATTAAAATTTAATAATTAATTTAGAAGTTGAAAATAAATAGATAAAATATTATATTTGTAACAAATTATACTTTATTACTACTTATTTTCTCATAGAAAATTTATTGCTTTGATAAAATGTTTCTATAAATGAAATATCTTTGTGTTACATAGATAGATCCGTTACTTAGAATATTATTCCTAATTATTACGAGAGTAATAGGTTTTAGCCTAGTTAATATTATGATACTGTCGCTAGCAAATAGTAATTCAACAACAAAAAACCCAATTTTTACTATATTAATTGATACTTGATACTTACGTTTTATTAGATTTTTATTATGGTAAATCTCAACATTATACATCCGTATCTAAATGTTAGTACTTGAAAATGTCATCATACATTGTTTATTACATCATTTGAGTTTTTACTATGATATCAAGTTATTAGAACATGGAATCAAAACTATCAAATTGACTTATTTTATTAATAGAGATTATTTTATAGTGGTGGATGGTTCGTATTATCATTATCATTATCTTATTATTGTTATTTTAATTTATTAGATTATATCATGTTAAATCTAATTATAAAAAATATGAAAATTAAATACATTGAATTGATATTGTTTATCGTTAAGATTGCATGCAATGGCGTATAGATATAGTTATTATATTATTAACTTGAAAATTGAATATTATCATCTTTGGCATTAATCTAAGAGATTGATAATATGGATAATAGAATAATTAGATATTGGGAAAAACCAAACTAAAAAGAGGTGCACATTGAAATGATGTATTGCCATTGTTATTAGAGATGAGATAAACTCTATCTATGTTATTCATGATTATGTCTCCCAGGTGCTTACAAGATGGATGACGGCCATATCATTCTTAACTCTATTTTCTCGGGTGATTACTTGCGCAAGGGGATAAGACATTCAAGAAGCGATCTGGATTGTTATTTACTGCACTTGCGAAGATCAAAGTCATGCTAACCGGTTGCAGTCAATTTGAAGAAGAACCACCACAAGAGCAAGCGGAGGAACCGATACCAGATCAATCCACTACTAATGCACCCGATACGGCAATTATGACTCGAATCAGAAGCAGACATAATCCCCCGAGAAAAACAAGGAGACAGTGATCATTTCACGAGTTATGTAATGATATGGATAATGTATATAAGTTGAAGTGGCCGGTGTAAAATTATTTCTTACAAACATATCAAGTTATGTTGAATTTATGGTTTTTTCTATGTAATGATCTCTCTTATTCGGTTTTTCTCGTTTTAATATAAACACTATTTCATTGTATCATAGTTGTATCGAAATATCTATGATCGGAGTATCCATGTTTCATTATATCATTATTTCGGTGTATCATGAGTATCTGTGTATTTGTGTATCAGCAATATCATTATATTTTCGTATCTGGAGTATCATTGTGTGTTGGTGTATCATTATAATCCACTGATTGATGTATCAGTGTATCAATGGGGTTGGTGATGTGTATCCGTATTTAATTGTATGTTTTCTTGCTTCCTTGCCTAAATTCCAAAAATAATATACAAATACGTAGTAATAAAAGTCCATACACTACCGTTACTTTCATTACAACTAAATATATCAATTAACCACTGGAATATTTAAAGGCCGAGTTGATGGCCACTGTTCGGGATGGCAGTCCGAAAGAACGGGATTCGTTCGGACTGACAGTCCGAACGAAACCTCGCTGTTCGGACTGACAGTCCGAACAGCGGGGGATCGTTCGGACTTACAGTCCGAACGAATTCAGATCGTTCGGACTGTAAGTCCGAACGAATTCGCATCGTTCGGACTGTAAGTCCGAACGATCCTAATTCGTTCGGACTTACAGTCCGAACGACACCCTGCTGTTCGGACTTACAGTCCGAACGGGCTAAAAAATATTCTGCGCGAGAGGGAAGAAGGGCAATATGGGAATTTTTTTTTGAGGGCAAACTTGATATTTATACTGAACTTTAACTGGGCTCACTAGGAAAAAAACTTGTGCCCATTTAGAAGTTCCCTATCGAGCCCAGCCTATTCCTATAGGGTAGCTGTAATCCCTTGACAAATCCAATGGAGTTGGAGTCCGATGCCGTCCCTTCCAAAGGTCCAGCCCCCGACGCCGGCGCCGCCTTCGTGCTCGAGTCCAAAGGTAGTAATTGACCTCTGCAATCTGTCTCGTGTTTCGGTTTCGGTTTTTTTTTTTTTTTTTTTTGTTTTTTCTTGCGTGCATGGTTAATTCGATTGCTGCTGACTTGTTTGGTATTTGTTTAGGAACGTGGTGGCACGCGGGGTTCCACCTGACGACGGCGGTCGTGGGGCCCACCGTGCTGAGCCTGCCGTACGCCCTGAGGGGGATGGGGTGGGCCCCGGGGCTGGCGTCGATGACGGCGGTGTACGGAGTCACTTTCTACGCCTACCTCCTGATGTCGAGGGTTCTCGATCACTGCGAGAAGGAAGGCCGACGTCACATCCGGTTCCGGGAGCTCGCGGCGGATGTTTTGGGTGAGTCCCTGGATAGATGTTTCTACTTTTAGAAAGTCAGTATTTACTAGGGTTTACTTAGAAATTGTGCTAATCATATAATTTCTTAAAATAGCAAAATATAAAAGAAAAAAAGTTGAGTAATGCTGCTCTCTCTAAGGTCAGTGGATATGAGTGAAGAGTGTTCGAGTGAATTGTACTGTTTCATTCTACTAATTTTGTATCTAAGCGACTGAATTCGATTAGAATATAAAATACGAGCGCTCAACCGGTAAGGATATATTAGAATACAATATAATTTTTCTCATTGGGGTTAAATCTGCAAGGGGACATTGAAATATAAATTAATTTCTCTCAATCGTCACAGTAACTTTGAAGTTTTGATATGGTGAGAGGAGGGGTAAAGTCAGAGTTTGGATAATGGGAGATTCAAATCGAAAACAACCTAGCAACTGGACCACATACATTATCTCAGAAAAACTGGACCACATGCCTCCTTGTTTCTTAATTAGAGCGGGGGCTCAGATTTGGTGTCGGTAGCATGCTGTATATCGAATTCAATGGCAATTCACAAGTCAGGTTAATGCGATCATGGATCTCAAGCATTCTCATTTGTGCCAAAAATGCCCAGTGATGCGGCCTTGTGCATTGCTTTTCGGTCAATGAGATGGCATACTGTACGATCCACAAAACCTGAGTCCAGCCAGTGCTCTGTTATCTTTGATTGTGTTACCCCATTATTTCTAATAAAAAAAAACCTTGTTACAGTAGACTTTTTTTTTTTAACTGGGGCACCTGTTTTTTATATTCGCCTAAGGCTGTGTTTAGTTTGAAAGAAATGGAAGAAAGGAAAAGGGAAAGAGAAATGAAAAGAAAAAGAGGTGGAAATTGGTTTTTCTTTGATGTTAGGTTAGTAAAAAAATTATTTTTTTTTCTTTTAAATTTTCCCTCAAAGCAAACAATATGAAACATTTTTATTCGCTATATATATATATATTATTTTTTCTTTTACTTCATTTTCCCTCAAACAGAGCCTAAGTCAGCTTAATTGCCCAAGACATTGTTTTTAAACTTTGAGCAGTACTTCAAACCCCACTTGCCACAAGAGGATGTTGTATCATCCTAATTTTATTTATTTATTTATTTATTGATAGGGTCCGGGTGGATCTTCTACTTTGTTGTGTGCATTCAAACTGTCATAAATACGGGAATTGGGATCGGATGCATATTGCTTGCTGGGGAATGCATTGAGGTAAGCTGGAAACTACAAGCATTACATGTTTTCTTTTTTTAATTTTTGTTTGATCGTCAAGTTGTTTTTTGTTGAAATCAAGAAGGGGACCATAAGACCAATGTGGCTTGTGTGATTTATGGTATTTCTGTCTTGCTTAGGTTGTAACTTTCAAAGTGATGAGAGTTCTTTTCCACTCTTTATCGTTAGTGTCAAAGATAATAAAACATTATCGTTTCTTTGAATTACCTAGTATATCATGCATCGTTTATTCTAATACGCCTTATGCTAGGTAAGAGGAGAGAGAGAAGGATCTACTACCGACAATTTTGACATCTTATTTCTTCATGACCATACCTATAACAAGTTAAATGATACGTACGTCGTTGGAACTCTTTTTATGTCCTTAATAAGGAATCACATAGAAGGAGGTATCCTATACATCTTCTACGTTAATAAGAAATGTCCTAGGTAACCTCGTGAAAGTATCATGACATAACTATTTCAGACCAGATAATGCTTCTAGTAAAGATTTTTTTTATACTTGGTTAAACTGTAAAGCCTACTGAAGCCAGATAATATTCTCGACCCACATTCATGATTAGATCTTGCTCAATGCTTTAAAAGGAATGCTTTGTTTCCAGGTTCTTCGAAAATTCTCCCTGGAAATACTTATCTGATTCTGTATTAGTATTATGATAACAAGAAGATACTCGGTATTTGTATGCTTAAAATGTGGATGCAGATAAAAGCAGCAATCAAGTAGGTAATAAACTGAATATTGATATTTCTTAAAGAAAGACGATGGATATTTTTTTTTTCTTGCTAATTGAAAGATAACAAATTGAACATATATGTTTAAATATACTTATTTTTAAAGGTAAATATGTCTGAATAGACTTGCCCTAGTGCACATAGTTTAAAGTTTATTTAATGGGATTCTATCTACATAATGATTCATATTTGATCATGTTGTATATATTTACTTAGATATTAACATTCCTGTCCGCTTCCTTCTCCATGTCTCATTTAACTCGCCCTCTGTTCATGTTAATTGGGAAAATGAAACAAAAATTTAGATTACCAAAAGCATATACTACAGTCACAAGTCACGACCTCTGGTTATATTTAACTACTTGTACAATAATATTTAACTGGGGGTGTATATTTTTCGAAAGATAAAAATAATCAAGCTAATCTTATAGACAATATCAAAATTTGCATCCTAGTTATATTAGTATGCAATGCATCATATAACTTCACTAACCTTTTGTCCTCAATCGTTCTTTTCTCCATGTATTTTGCTGGATTTGGTGGGATTTTTGAACATCGGCTGGAGAAGATCATGTACAGGAGTATTTTTCCTGATGGCTCCTTGAAATTGTATCACTTTATTATGCTTGTAACAGCAGTGCTTATCCTGCTCTCTCAGTTGCCGTCTTTCCACTCCCTACGATACATCAACCTCGTGTCTCTTCTACTGTGTTTAGGCTACACTTTCCTTGTGGTTGGTGCTTGCATCAGAGCAGGTACATCGCTAACTCTTGATTATTACCCTTCCTCAGATCTCAAATCAATCAATAACGAGTGAAGCTATGCTATTTAGCAGACCAAAATGAACAAATGCATTTAGCTTCTGTGCTGAAAGAAATGTGCTACAAATGAAAATTTACCTGCTTAAACAAAGTCATCTTGACCTAGGAGATTATTTTGATGCTGGGGAAGCTGAAGTTGGTTAGGCTAATTAGTGAGTTTATTGAGATTCATCGGTAGTTCGGTACATACATTGTTATTCATCTGTAAATAACTCTTTTTTTCGAACTTCAAGTGTACTTGAAATATTGTGTTCAAAATTTATTTCAGTTGCATTACCAGATTACTTAATCAAGTAAAAATAAAAATATTTTAAGTAGTAGAATTTTGCCAATTGTTTTGACGACCATAGTATCTCGAACAAGATGCCAATCTTCCTCTGTATACTTAGTATGATCATTATATACTTAGTACGATTATGGAACATAGCCAGATAATATGTCGGATAATTTTGGATTAGAGGACTAAGATTTATTTCACAACTAGAGGTTTGATACCATATTATGAAAAAGCTAGATAATATTATTATAAATCAAGTTATACATATATAGGTGTACCAACATCATATCAATAAATTCATAGACGATATAAGGCTAAATACAAATATAAAATAGTAGACTAATTTAACATGTCCAATACTTTTTACTGAAAGCAGAAGTAAGTTTAGCCATACTTATGTGTGTATCATGTAACAGGTTACTCCAGAGATGCACCTGTCAGGGACTATTCGCTAGATCCATCTAAGTCTGCTCGAACTTTTAATGCTTTCACTTCCATCTCCATCCTGGCTTCTGTTTTCGGCAATGGCATACTGCCAGAAATACAGGTAAGGTGTGTTCATTGCTTACAATTTATGGAGGTCTTGTATGAGGCACTTTTACTATATATTGGTCTCTGTTTAAACTTTTTTCATGGATTATGAGAAGTAAAATTCGAAGGTCTAATTTTTTATTTTATCTCCAAAAAAAAAAAATAATTTGCATCATCCAAGATACAGTTGGATATAAATTAAATAATTTTAAATTTCTTTTCCCATGTGTCAAGTGATCCCAACAAAAGCCGAAAGTACAGAGTTTCTTTAAATTTTTTGTGCCTCTTTTATATTGTCTCCTCTAACCAACAGACAATCTCTTTGGTTGGTCTCATTCTGTAAATTTAGCTTCTAGCTAAATGTTTTGTCTAAGTAACCAAAGAGATGCTGTTAAAAGAGACGCTTATGTTTTGTGTAAGTTGGGATACCAAGTACAAATAGATCGAGCTAAATTTAAAAATGGATGCAGGCTACTTTGGCACCACCCGTGGCTGGAAAAATGGTGAGAGGGCTTGTAATGTGTTATCTGGTAATATTTCTAACCTTCTACTCAGCTGCAATATCTGGGTACTGGGCCTTCGGAAATAAGGTCAGCTCCAATGTCCTCGACAACCTCATGCCCCACGAAGGCCCCTCCCTAGCTCCTATTTGGTTGCTCGGTCTTGCTGTTATCTTCGTACTCCTTCAGTTGCTTGCAATTGACTTGGTAAGCAATAACTTAATATCTAAGGAGAATGAAAATAACTAAGTCCAGGGGGTTTTTTGAGAGTTTCAAACTTCAGGGGTGTGTCACTTAACACCCCTGAAGTTTGAAACTCTCAAAAAACCCCCTGGACTTAGTTATTTTCACTCTCATTTTTTACTAAAGTGCACTCTTGTCTCTCAAATTCCTATTCTATTATCATCCCTCCTTTTAATCAACAATAAGAATTTGAGAAATGAGGGTAGAATAGGAATTTTAAGGGACAAGAGTGCACTTTAATAGAAAAGGAGAATGAAAATAACTAAGTCCAGGGGGTTTTTTGAGAGTTTCAAACTTCAGGGGTGTTAAGTGACACATTCTCAATACTACAGGGGGTCTCATTGTAATTAACCCTAATAATAAATGTGAATACTCCTGCGACAATCACCATCTGACCAAGATTAATTACCAATAAAATTTTCAGGTCTACTCCCAAGTTGCCTACGAGATCATGGAGAAAAATTCAGCTGACATCAACCGAGGGGTGTTCTCGAAAAGGAACCTGGTACCAAGGCTAATCTTGCGCACACTCTACATGATATTTTGCGCATTTGTGGCTGCAATGCTTCCCTTTTTTGGTGACATTGTGGGTGTGGCTGGTGCTATTGGCTTCATCCCTCTGGATTTTATACTTCCCATGCTTCTTTACAACATGGCCATCAAACCCGATAAAAAATCCTTTATCTTCTGCTTCAACATTGCGATTATGGTAGTCTTCACATGCGTCGGGCTCATGGGTGCGTTCTCCTCAACGAGAAAGCTCATTCTTGATGCTCACAAGTTCAAGCTCTTCAGCGATGATGTGGTCGAATGACATATATTGTGCAGGCTCATTTGTAGACAACAAATGTTTTGTTTCTATTTTATTTTTGTTAGAATTTTTTATAGAGATAACATGATAGATTCATGTGATTAGAAGGCTTCTTTCGACTATTGTCGTATATAAATAATTCCAGTCGAAGTTTGGGTATGAGAGAGGTCTCAAAGTTTTTGGACATACAAAATAAAATTTTCTCAGCAGTGATTCTGAAGGTACTTTTTTAAGAATTGAGGTATTTACTGGTTTGTCCCTCAAATCTTTATATATTATGATTTAGTCTCCAAAATCTTCATATTTAGGATTTACTTTTCCAAATCTCCTAAGTTACTACGATTTAGGCCCTGTTTGGCTCTTAGAAGTGAGAGAAGCAGAGAAGAAAATTAAAAGTAACTTCCAAGATGGAAGGTTAATAAGAGAATTGTTCAATAGAGTTCAAGTATTTGTAAGCTCACTTTTGGAAGTAAGAAGTGGAATATGAAAAATATTATTTTATTTACAAATTAAATAAAAAATAATACTAATATATTTGTTAATTGGGTAGAATTGAAAGATAATAATGAGAAACTAATAAAAAATAATATATTACCTTATTCTTTGAGTTTCAAGAGCACTTCCACTAAAAAATGAAGGAAAAAGAAAAGGGAAAGTTGGGATGCCACATAGGATCCACATCATTCTAGTAGAAATAACTTCTAATTCTCTTCTTGGCCAAACAAACAAGTGAAGTAGTAGAAGTAGCCTTACTTCCACTACTTCCATTCTACTTCTATGCAAACAAATGCACCCTTAGTCCCCTTCCCTAACTTCCTCTAATTTTTGACCTGATATTATATTTTTACTCCTCCTTATTCATTCTTTCTTTTTCTCATCTCTTCTCCTCTTTTCTTCCTACTCTCTTCTCTTTTTCTTCATTATTCCTCCTCTCTTCTCCTTCTCTCTTCCTCCTCTCTTCTCCTAACGAAGAAAAGAGGAGGAAGAGAGAAGGAAGAGAAAAGAGGAATAATGAAGAAAAAGAGAAGAGAGGAGGAAGAGAAAGAATGAATAAGGACGGATAAAATAGTAATATCAGGTCAAAAATTAAAGAAAATTAGGGAAAGAGACTAAATTGTAGTAACTTAGGAGATTTGGGGACTAAATCCTAAATATGAAGATTTTGGGGACTAAATCATAATATATAAATATTTGAGGGACAAACCAGTAAATACCCCTTTTTTTTGGTATTTACATATTTGTTCCTTACATCTTTAAAAATTATGATTTAGTCCCCCAAATCTTAATATTTAGGATTTAGTCCCTCAAATCCTCTAAATTACTATAATTTAGTCCCTCCGTTAGTTTTTCCATCCAAATAAATGGCAGAATTTAATTTTTACTTTTTTTAAATAATAAAATGACTTAAATACCCATATGAAAAAAAATGGAAAGAATAGAGAGATAGAAAAGAATAAGAAGGGGAAGCCAATGAACCCAATGAAGAACGGAAAAAGAGGGAAGAAGGAATTAAGGAGGGGTAAAATAGAAAAATCAGGTCAAAAAATAAACTGGGCTAAAATTAGGGAGGGGACTAAATTGTAGTAATTTAGAGGATTTGAGGAACTAAATCTAAATATAAAGATGTGGGGGACTAAATCATAATTTAAATACATATAAGGGACAAATATGTAAATAACCTTATTTTATGTTTGTTAAGTATTAAAGTTTTATACACTTTGTTGTCATTAACATTGACATTGGTTCTTCAACTATGTACGCTATAAAGACAACTTCCGTTGGTTCTTCAACTGTGTACGCTATAAAGACAACTTCTGCCAACAATCTGCTGATTATATTTTTTGTATCATGGTGACTAAATATAATGAATTGAGATTCAAAATATGAAGCATGAAATTCTTCTCATTTTTAATTCAAAATTATCTTAATCTTAACTTGAGCCTATTTTGTCCAACTAAGCCAAACATTTTTAAGCTTCAGGTCATTGATTCTCTCTCACCAAATCAACTTAAAATCTTGCAGATCTGACATTTTTTATAAAGTAATGTAAGAGTGATTCTTTTTTTTTTTTTTGGCTAATAGTATGACATACAAGTGAATTTTCTAAAGGAAAAAAAAAATATTTACTATGTGTTTACAAATTCAAACAACTTAAAATCCAAGGTAAAAGCCTAGCTAATAATGAATTATATAGAGTCCAAGAATGCAAAAACTATAACTGAATCTCAGATAGAGTCAAATACTACTCAAATCTCCAATCGTAACTGCAACAGAATCTCTCTTATCCGTGTACGTGGAAAGAGAAAATATTGAAGATATGTAACTCTTTTTCTTTTAATCTTTACGTATAAATATCTCCCGAGCCTCCACCAAAGAATTGGACCAAAAATAAGTGAGAGGGAGAAAGTCATTTGGTGTGATTATAATCTCTTTCTCACCAATAAATATAACACTCATTGAATGACCATTTCCTTCATGAACATTGAACCTCATTATTGTTGAATTCATGTATATTTGAACTTGAATATTTGAGCCAATTCACTAGTTCAAATGAATTAGGTAAATGGAAAATGGTTTCAAAGAGGAGTACATAGCAAAGGGAACAAAAATGAAAGAAGAAAAATAGTCTCACATTGGCTAGAGGTTTGTTAGGATGTGAGTTTATATAGGATTGTTTGTTCGTTGTCATTGCTTATGTAAAAGAGGAGAAACTTTGAGCACCATGGGAGAGAGCAATATGATTAGGATTGCAGCTTCCTTCCTGTTGCAGACCGATCGTTGTATCCTTAGAGACCGACGCCCATTCTTATCCAGAAGCAAGCAGTGGAGGGCAAATCGGTTTTAAGGAGATAGTATTGTCCAACACTAGCCTCGATCATATTCCTGTCTTCATCGAATCTGCATCAGTCTTCAACATTCGTTCATCCTTCAATCAGTAAAATATTCTAATTCTTTTATACTGTTTCTTTCTTAGGATAATAAACTAGATAATCAATTTCAGTTTAATTAAATTCCTGTAAACAACAGTAGGTAATAAGATTCAAATCTGGAAAATAGAGACTAATGCTATTATACAAATTTGTACTTCTTCTTTAAAATTTTCCAACTTTATTTCTGATTGAAATATACAACAAGTCTGTTAAGTAATAACAGTAGTAAGGTTGTCCATATTAATCTAAAACATCAGCAAACTTATCCAACAATTATTTCTTTGTGTTCTCTGATTGCTTCTATTCTCTTTTCTTTTCAACTGTTAAGCTCGTGCCGAGATTTGTCCAAACAGTCTAATTGGTCGAGTTTTAATGCAAACACTGTGTTGTGTTATTTTCCTCTTAATGAACTACATGTTTCATCAATCTTTACCATACTGTATGTGTGTTTTGTTGATAGACACGCATCCACCATAATATATATTATCAATTGGTATTATTACATATTTTCATTAATCTTTACCATATTGTATGTGTGTTTTGTTGGTAGATACACATCTACCATAATATATATTATCAATTTGTATTATTTGTATTATTATTATTATTTTGTCAAAATGCTTATGTATGAAGCCAATGTATGAATTTGTATTATTTTTATTATTATTATTATTTTGTCAATGTAATTGGGTATCTTCCTACTTCTTTTGTATAGTCAAGTATGTTGATGTACACCAGATAACACAAACTATGGCATAATTAAAGACACTATATCATCTAAAAATGATCTAAGAGGATTTATTATTTGATATTGGCTTGAAGAATCAAGACGTGTCCGTTCCTCCAAAATATAAAAATAAAACCCTATCGCATCATGCATGCGTACCGATAAGATACAGTCAACGCTGTCCCCTCTGTCATTGGCCCCTTAGTCAAAAACTTCTTTCTCAAAACTAGAAGTTGGAATCTGTCACCTGTTTCATCACTGGCTCACGATGAAGAAAACTGCTAATTAAATAACAAATAAATTGGGTGAGTTAAGTGAGTTATTTAGCTGTATATTGTGTGTCGACCTGTGGTGTGATAATTAGTTAATAGATACAAATCGTAACATACAATGACATCTCAATAGACTAATGCAACAAGTCAGCAACTCACCCAAATTTCAAACATTTTGCGAACGAATCCACACTAAATAAAAACCGTACATTTGTCTTTGAGAGTGATTGAACAACCAGTCACCAAAAAAAAAAAAACAAAAATTCCATCCCATAAATTATGTTTTTATATTACTCTTAAAATTTCCAATAAAGCTTTCTTTCTCTATATTAATACTTTCAGTCTTTCTTAATTTTTTTAATTAGAAAATATAATATATCTCATAATTTTTTTTCGTTCAATTTCAAGTGTTCAAGAAATCTCTATCTCCATTGCAAGAGAGAGAGAGATGTAAAGTTAACTTTATAATTATAAAAAAAAATACCTATAAAATAAAAAAAAAATCATGTATATAATATTTCAAGTATATATCATGCATTAAAATGCTTCATGTAACTACTCGACAATTTTGTAAAGTCATTTTTTGATAAAGAGCCTTGTGCTTACTACTATTAACCCTCTCTAATTTATAAGAGATTTTGATTTCAATTGTCATAGCCAAAGTTAGTAAAATCATATTTTTGTATTTAGTATTTAAATTCAATTTATAATAAAAATGATTAAGTTTTCAATTTATTTTCTCAATTGTGCATTCATCTCCACATATCTAAAAAACTAACTCTATCCATGTAAAACATAGACATTAAGTGTGATCTCTAACCTATGTCGATTCTATACAAGATTATTCTGATGCAATTGGGATTTGAATTTTCTTGTCATCGCAAAATGGTGCGACGGTTCCTAAAGTAATCTCATTCGTCTATTAGAATTGGTTATTTTTTTTTTTTTTGAGTAGTAAGTATATATTAATGTAAATTATATGAGATGTCCTGTATATTAGTTTAAGATATATATATATATATTTTTCTATTCAAACTCATACCCACATATTTTTAACAATATTACTCATATTGAGTTCTTATCTGAAATTGAATTCAGAAACTCTCGTGAATTTGAGAAAGATGATAGGCTATAAAAATTCTATCATCGGATTCGTCAAAACTTATTATCTTTTGTAGAAAAAAATAACCTAAAGAAGGAAAAAAGCAAATTAATGGAGATAAGTCTAACACCCACACCACTAAAATATATATACATTCATGGGGGGATAAGTCTAACTCCTACACCACTAAAATATATATATTGATGGCGAAGGCAAAAATAATTAGGTGCTTTCATGCAACTACCCAATTTTTAATGGGAATTCTAAATGAGCACACCACTGAACATAGTGAGCACCCTTTCACCAAGTTAAGTGGCACAAACTAGTTGCAAATGGTGCTCACAAAGTCAAAGTGTGTGCTTAGTATTTCCCGACTATAAACTTACTGCCTTGGGTAATACCTTCGTACTCAGTATCCACTGTCACGCAACTACAATCATCATCCTCATCATCATCATGGCATCAGAGCAAGCTACCGCCGACGACGCCCGATCGTCTCACGTCGCCATCCTCCCAAGCCCGGGGGCGGGCCACCTCATCCCGGCCATCGAACTCGCCAAGGTCCTCCGCCGCCACCACGACCTCACCGCCACCATCATCACCTACTCCGACTTCTCCTCCCCCTCCCACGACGCCCTCCTCTCCTCCGCCGCCGTCTCCTCCCTCTCCCTCCCCTCCGTCCCCCTCTCGGACCTCCCGCCCTCCACCCGCATCGAGACGCGCGTATCCGTCCTCGTCGCCCGCTCCGTCGCCAACCTCAAACCCATCCTCCTCTCCCTCAGAGCCACCACCAACCTCGTTGCCTACGTCATCGACATCTTCGGCGGCGACACGATACATCTCGGCCGAGAGCTGGGGATCCCAACCTACATGCTCTTCACCTCCAACTTCTTCATGCTCTCATTCATGTTCCGCTTGCCTGCTCTCAGCGAAGCCACCTCTTGCGAGTACCGTGACCTGACAGAGCCGCTGCAGCTGCCCGGTTGCGTGCCGTTGAGAGGGGAAGATTTTCTTTACCCACTGCAGGACCGGAGCGACGAGGTTCACGACTGGGTCGTGCACATAGCTCGGCGATTCAGAGAGGTCGATGGCATACTTGTGAATAGCTTCGAGGCTTTGGAGCCCGAGGCCGCGAGAATTTTGAAGGCAGGGAGGCAGGAGGGGATACCCCCGGTCTGGCCGGTCGGGCCGATTTGGCGGTCCGGTTCGGCCGGACCAGCCGGGACGACGGAGTGCTTGGAGTGGTTGGAGCGGCAGCCACGTGGGTCGGTGCTGTTCGTCTCGTTCGGAAGCGGTGGGACCCTCTCCCGCGAGCAGGTGAAGGAGCTGGCGTTAGGGTTGGAGCTGAGCAAACAGCGGTTTCTCTGGGTCGTTCGGACTCCGAGCGACTCGGAATCTGCCGCCGCGTTCTTGGGCGGGAAGAACAACTCTGACCCGTTGGAGTTCCTGCCGGAGGGATTTTTGTCGAGAACTAGAGATTTGGGGACGGTGGTCCCCAACTGGGCCCCGCAGGTCGAGGTGCTGGGCCACGTGGCTGCGGGGGGGTTCATGTCGCACTGCGGGTGGAATTCGACGCTGGAGAGCGTCATGAGCGGAGTGCCGATGATCGTGTGGCCGCTGTACGCGGAGCAGAGGATGAACGCTGTGATGCTGACGGAGGGACTGGGGGCGGCCCTCAGGGTGCAGGCGGACGAGACGGGGGTCGTGCGAAGGGAGGAGATCGGTAGGGTTGTCCGCGAGTTGATGGAGGGCGAGAGAGGCAAGGCGGTGCGCGATAAGGTGAGGGAGCTGAGAGAGGCGGGAGGAAAGGCGTTGGAGAAGGAGGGCTCTTCGTATGTGGCGCTGGCCGACGTTGTAAGCAAGTGGAAGAGTGCGTAAGGGCAGGTGAATTTGGCGATGTGCTTGTGTTGCTTTTTAGCCCTATCTCGTTAAAATTAGTGTTTACTGCTGCTCCTTTTTTTTTTTTTTTTTCTTTTTGTATGTGTGACCGTTGTTTGATCGCACAGACGTTATTTAAGGGAGGATGTTGGAGCATACAATAATTTACTGATTAAGACCATAAGTTTATGGTCTTGATGGTAAGATTTAACACGTTTAAGGCAAAGATTAGCAAAAATAAATTTATAATCCTTCTTTCCTCTTAATTATCTCTCCAATTGTATTTCGTCCGACGAAAAAAGTGCTTTGATCGTGTTTGCATGTCGATATTGGTTCACAGTGGACATCTCTCAACCAGTTTCGACCTCTCCTACTCAATTTTGATCAAGCATTTCCTTAATGGGTTGGTGGTCGTGGGCTCTAACCTCTCAATTATATTTTTAATAAATTTGACTAAAATGTACTTGTACCTTAACTTGAAATCCTAGGTTGCAGAGGCTGATAATTAAGCCCAAGTACTTCTGTTTGTGTGTATAGGGAAATACTATAAAATCAACTGTCAACGAACAAAACAAAACTAATATGCACCGGCCAGTAGGGATAAAGATAAACTAATATGCACCGGCCAGTGGGGATGGTAATGAAAGCGTCTAAATGCCAATTTTTAGTTCTTACTATAGAAAATTTTGAATTAAAAATAAAATTTTAATTTTTAATTAAAAATCTGTGTATGATGGACCAAAAATTAATCCATATATACGTCCATTACTATTCCTAATCAGCAGAAGAAAAACGACAATTCATTATTTTTAAATTTGTTTAATGATGATCTTCAATACTTAGTTTTTTGTGTTTTTTGGATGTAGGTCCCAAACAAATTTCATATGTATGACAGTTAAGTGATTAGGGCATGTGAACTTGGTGTTTTTATTCTCGCTTTCTTGGTCTTAATTTTTATCCTTTTAAGATGTGTTTGGGTTCTTCCCCCACCACCAATCATTTGTGTGTATGACAGTTAAGCGATTGCGTAGACGTATAAATTTAAGAGACAATGTTACTATGTGTGTTCTGGGTGAGGATCCTATTCGTGGTGATATAAGTCGCTGCTTAATATGTACAGATTAAGTTGCAAATTATGATCGTCAGACTCTTAATGAGTTTGTTCTCTTCAACAATTTTCCATAGGCATTATTGTATCTTTTAGAAATTGATGCTGGTGGTATTTTTTATTCTCGTGTATGATGTAGCCTAAGGGCTTTTGTTTTCCCAAAAAAAAAAAAAAAAAAAAAACAATTTATTGATTATGACCATTAGTTTATGGGCTGGATGGTGAGATTTAACCTTTTTTTAGGCAAAGATCATCAAATTAGATTTGTAATCTTCCTCTTAATTCTCTCTCAAATTGTATGCTGACCAAAGAAATGTTTTTCTATCATGTTTGCATGTTGAAATTGGTTCACATTGGACATCTCTCAGCCAGTCTCGACCCTCTTATTTAATTTTAGATTAAGCAGTGTGCTCTAATCTCTCAACTATCTTTTTCGAATAAATTTGACGGGTACCCAAGAAATGCAACTGTACAATGACTTGAAATCATAGTTTGCCGCAGAGATAAGAATGGACACGTCCACAGACCACATTTTAATCCATCATATTCAAAATTTTGAATTAAAAATAAAATTTTTATTTTTCTTATATAAAATTTTGAAGAGAGCAAATAAAAAATTAGCCTATAAACTTGTCCATTTTCATCTTTATGATGCAGAGGTTAACTCACGTGCCTAAGTAGTTTGTGGAAATACGATTCCGACATCCAAATCTTTGTTTGAGTGTTTATAGGGACATACTGTGAGTCAGCTATCAACAAGGAAAAGTTGCATGCATGCGCTTCCGGCGGAAAAACATTCAAATTTTTTTAAATCATAATATTCATATTTTAGTTTTATGGGTTTTTTATATTTGGATATTAGTTTTCAATAATATTGTAATTTTCTATTAGCATTCTCTCAAATTAATAGTCATTCCGAAAATGTAAAATATACAGTTAAAATTAACGATGATTAAATATTGGATGTACTGATGCTTGGATGTACTGATGCCAAATTTGGTCAATTAGATTTGCCGCGTCACTTTTGAGGACCAAGCAGTTATTGAGCTCGTATTGGACATGAGTCGGATTTTAGAGCACCAAATGAAAGTCACCAAGATATGAAATTTTGAGTGAGTAACCTATAGAAAAATGATTGGATAATATAATAAATTATGCAAAGTGATACTTATACAACGGTATAATGAGGTTTCGCCGAGACGGATCTCGAGCCTATATTCTCAATAATAAGTTGACCATGTGGCGTGAGCTTTATTGAAAGAAAAAAAAAATACAATCTCTCAATAACTCTCTCTTTTATCTCTTAAAATTTCAAGCTAACAAATATCAAACATCTCCCCAAGATTCCTACTTCCCTGTTAGAGAGGATGTGTATTTATAGTTATTTGATGATGAATTTTAGTCGAATTAAAATTTACATAGTTTCCTGATATAATAAGGATTTCGCTAGTCTTAGAGAGAGACTTTTTTTTTTTTTTTCTCGTAGTTAGATTCAATTTCCTTATTCTTAGAATATTTGATTTCCTTCTCTCAAGAGGATCTTAATTGACAAAAGAGTCAAGGTTGAGAACAGTTGAGCTTTCTAAGATTTGTAGGCTTAATGTGCCCTTATTTGATGGGTCTTCCTGGGAAATTCTATATGCACACGGAAATTTACTCTTGACCTACGGTTTTGAAACTTATAAATAATTACAAGTTTATCATTATTTTTTTGACTTGGGAGCAGTTGAGCTTTCTAAGATTTGGGGACAGTTGAGTAAATATATAATTATTTATAAGTTTCAAAACCGTATGTTAAGAATAAATTTCCATGTGCATATAGAATTTTCCCAATTTTCGAGCTTTTTTGGAATGTGCCTCTATAATTACCCTTTTGCGTTATCAGACTCCACGGCCCACGGACCACGGCAGGCGCTGTGGCCCAGCACTGGAAAACGGAAATCCAGCTGGAGGTCGACTCTGCTCACAGCCCAGCACATGGCTCTCGTTCCTCATCTCCAGTCCGAATTTTTAAATAAAAATTTAAAAAATAAAAATACAAATACAAAACAAAACAAAATCATCTCCAGTCCGAACGCCGATTGAGACCCCCTATGCCCGAGGAAAAAGGACATGTTCATATGCACTATTATACCATTTTCTGTATAAAGTAAATTTAACGTAGATGTTAAGCGAAAATATTATGCAAATTGTGCTCTCTAGAAGCTCTAGTTCTGATTTTATAAACTATATATAATTTGTCATATATATTGATGGGAGAACAATATAGGTATTAGGCGACAGATATATTCTTCAGAAGAAAATAGATAATAGCAGCGGGAGAATTGGAGTTCTATGATTTCTATTCTTTGGAGTTTTAGAATAGTACGGGTAAAATTTGTTAGAGAATGTCTGTTCTCTTTGTTCCCTTTCCCAGACAATTAACCACTTGAGAGCTATAGTGACAGAGATTTAGTATACTGTGATAATCACAAAAAGGCAGACATTCGGTGAAAAAAGATACCGTTACGGTAGACATTTTATAGTGACAATTATATTGTCACTGAAGAAAAAAATTTCGTGATGAAATCATAAAGTCATCACGGTTGGCATTCGCAACTGTCGTATACGTAATAACTAAACGTCGCTACGAAAGTCGTCTCTAAAAAGTTTTGGTAACAATCATATATTTAGTGGCGGCTTGACTTTTCTTGTTACGAAATTCCTATTTTTTTTATAGTGAGTTAAGGAGTTTTAGTGGAAATATTACTATTTTTTCAAATGTATACCATATTCTAGAATTGAGATTTAACCTTGTCTCCCTAAGAACTCTACATTAAAGACGGAAAAAAAGATTATTTTTACAACCATCATTCAGTTTAGAGTATAGTGCAGAGTTGACAAAGTCTATTGAGAAGGCTAGTTTAGCTATTAAGATATTTTTCGATTCATCATTCAGTACATTTGGCTTAATTAGTGTCAGTACACAAGTCACAAGCTAGTCTAGATTTGTATTCCATTATGGATTCATATTTCTATTCATCCTCTTGGGATTCTAAGAATCATTGGATGTTAAGGTTTAGATGTTAAGGTTTAGGTAAGAGTTGAGCTTGTTTGATTTAAACTACATTTAAGAACTTAGGGTTACATGGAGAAGATGAAGCGAAATCATAGTTGGAGTTGGAGGTAATGTTCAGTTTTATAAAATTTTTCAAGACTAGAGCCTATTCAAGCCAAAGTGCAAATTGTTGAGTTTGACTAAAATATTCTAATTCAAGTTATAGATTACTTCAATAAATTCTAGATAGATTTAGACCATATTAGTAAGTCTTTGATTTGGTTTAGATCACCAATAAATATGATGACACCTACTAGAGTTAAGATGGGAAGTTTTGTGTTTGCGTGTCTCTCTCTCTCTCTCTCTCTCTCTCTCTCTCTATATATATATATATATATATATATATATATATATATATATATAGGGATTACTGTAGGTGAGCTGCCAGCTCAGGAAAAGTTACGTGAGCTAGCGGCAAAATTATAATGATCCAATGATTTTTCTTCAATTTTTTTTTACAATTACAATTTCTACCTTCTTAACTTCTTTCGAATTAAATTTCATAATTTTAGAGTTCATTTACCCTTTCATCAAGTGCATACAAAATGTTTTATTCATTGAAAACTATTAATTTTGTATTAATTTGATGAAGGTTCAAATCAAAACTAAAACCAAGAAATTGGGTATGAGTGAACCCTAGAGGTCGAGATCATAATCCAAAAGAAATTTTTTAAAAAAAATTATTGGAGATAATGTAAATGAACTGCAGCTCAGGTAACTTGTGTGAGCTGTAAGCTCATTTCCATTTTTCTCATATATATATATATATAGACACACACACACACATGAGCTGTCAGCTCAGATAAGTTACATGTGTTAATGACAAAAAAGTAATGATCTCATTATTTTTTTTCCAAATTCCTTTTAGGATTATGATCTCTACCCAATTAGTTATTTTAGAATCAAATTTTATGAGATTTGAAGTTTATTTGTCTCATCATCAAGTGGATATAAAATATTATATTCAGTGAAAATCGTTAATTTTGTATTAGTTGATGGAAGACCATATCAAAACTAAAACCTAAGAAATTGGGTATGAGTGAACCCTAAGGATTCGCGAGCATAATTCAAAAGAAATTTAAAAATAAAATTATTAGAAATAGTATAAATGGATTGCAGCTCGGGTAACTTATGTGAGTCGGCAACTCATTTTTATTATTTCATGTATCTCACACACACACACACACACACACACACATATATATATATATATATATATATATATATATATATATATATATATATATATATATATATATATATATATATATATCACTCATATGTGAGATAAAATTATGGAGTAATCATGTAGATATTTCACAAAGAAGTTTCTTGTACTCGTTTTAGGATTTCACTTCTCTATTTTTCTCTTTAAGTGTTGAGGATGTAATTTGGTATATTGAATTTTCTTGAGATTTTTCAATTTTGTATTCCTTCAAGATTTAGTATATTTATCCTCCTTTGTTTATGATTGTACATTAGTTTGTTTGACTTGTAAAACTACATTATATTTGTGTTTTCTTATTTACATATTTCTATCTTTTCGATATCTTAAAGTTCTTGTGATTGATCATCAATGCGATTTTGTTGCTTTCCCTATATTTCCAAACATAGTGCTCCCTCTAGGATGGCGTAGATACTAGTGGATGATATGTCTATATAGCTCGCCTTGGCAGTCTGGTTCCATTTCTCATATGCTTATCGGGGGAAAGTCTACTTACTTTGCTCAAAATGCACGCCTTTGAAACTTTTAAAAAATTACAACTTTGTCATCAATTTTTTTGACTAAGTTGCTTTTTCATAATTCACTAGTTGGGTATTAATATCCGTTCTAATTGAATACCGATCGGATATTAATATCCGACCAAATTTTATATGGGTCGGATAGTAATAACCGACAAAGATGAAATGTGATAGAAAAGAAGAGAGAGAAAATATGAGGGTTAGAGTTAGAAAAAAAAATAAATTTGTTGAGCAAATATGAGATGATTAAAAATTAAAAGTAAAAATATAAAAAAGGTACATCTTAAGTAAAGTGGTGTGGGTGAAAAGAAATTCTCTCTTATCCGGTAAGTTAATATATATAGTCCGGCCACTAATAGCCAAGACCTGCCTGCCGAGAAGGATGTCCAGGGCCCAGCTAGAGGTGGAGGTTGATGGCAGGCCCATTATTTTCCTAACTCGAGGGATAAGGATCTCGTTAGGAACTTTTTGATTTTGTACTTTATTTTGTTTCGTGTTGTTATTAATATTTGAATATTTTGTTTTCTTTTATTTTGTTAATTACTAATCAATGAATAGCTAGCAGAGACTTAATGTGTCCCATCATTTGCTTGCTCGCAAAATAAGTCTGGCCAATTACCTCGCTTGAGAATGGATCAACAGGGAAGTCGATGCGCATGGACGAAGTTTATGTGAACGAAGCATGCTTAAGCACCTAGTGTGGACGACCAAAAAAAAAATAAAAATTGGGGGGTGCTCCCGTATATTGGCACCCGCGGGAGCTCCCACGGGATGGAACCTGCGGGAAGTGCGCACCCGCGGGGGCTCCCGCGGGATGGCACCCGCGAGAGAATCCTGTGGGTGCACCTGGGGGAGGATTCCCGCGGGTGCACCCGCAGGAAGTCTCCCACGAATTTTTCACCCGTTTGGATTTCGACTCTCTTTTTCTATTTTTGGTGTCTACACCTAGAAATCAATGGTCATATGAGATATATTCACAAGAAGGCCTTTGGTCCTCTTGTTCAAACAAAAGAAAAAAAAAAAAAAAAAAGAGTTCAAGAATTCAGAAATGTTTACATATACACCCTAATTTAAAAATTTTGAAGTTAGAGTATTCCACTTCCGAGAAGTAAAGGCCAGTAAGAAGGTTGTGTTTGATTACTCAAAGTAATAGAAATTGGGGGGAAAAAAATCCAGAAATAATTTTACAAATTAAAGTAGAAAAAGAGAGTTCTTCTTATATTTGTATGTTAATTTTTGAAAAAAAAAATATTAGGAAGTGATGTAAGTATCATTTAATTGATTGAATAAAATAATATGTGTATAATTTTATATGTATAAAATTAAATCTTTGGAACAGTGATGATAATAGACAAATAGAAAATTAATTTTTTATCTTGTTCTTCTACTTCTAAAAGTTATTTCAAATCAAAATGTGATAAATTTTTTTTGAAAGTAACGTGCCATATAGGTGTCCCCTCAAAATATAAAAAGTAATTTTCTATCTATTTTTTTTAGCTGAATAAATACTTAAATATATGAATTTAGCTTTATTTCTATAATTTCTATTGTACGGAAGTTTCCGTAATGTTTTTAATATTTTACTCTAGTACTGGACGCGCGGGAATGCACGCTTGCCCCCAAAAGCGGCAAGTAGAAGATTCGATTGCAAGTACACAAGACTAATCAAGATCAAGACAGAGCTTCTACTAATTAAGAATAACACTTATTAAGTTACCTAAACAGTGTCATGGCGTCCTAAGAAACTCTAGCTAGCTAATTACAAGGCTTCCCCATTCCCGAACAATCTCAGAGCAAGAGCCGTAAGAAGACCCACCGTCCTCGAGCGCAGCCGCGGCAGCGTCCCTAACCTCCTTCACCCGACTCCTCAGCCTCGTCCCTTCTTCCCCCTCCATCACCCCCCTCACCAACCTCGCAACCTCCTCCCTCCCCACAACGCCGCCCTCGCCCCCCGCTCCCACCCGCACCGCCACCTTAAGATCTTCCGCCAGTATCACCGCATTCGCCGCCTGCTCCGCGTACAGCGGCCACGCTACCATCGGCACCCCGCTCACTATGCTCTCCAGCACAGAGTTCCACCCGCAGTGCGTCACGAACCCGCCCGTCGCCTCGTGCCTCAGCACCTCCATCTGCGGGGCCCACACCGGGACGAGGAATCCGACCCCTCTGGTTCGCTCGACGAACCCGGCCGGTGAGAACTCGACCGGACCAGGTCCGGTGCTATTCCTCACTCCAAAGTAGTCCGCACTGGACTCGGATTCACTCGGGCTCTTAACTACCCAAAGAAATCTGTGCCCGCTCATCTCCAATCCAAAAGCAACCTCATCCATCTGATCGCGGCTCAGGGTCCCTCCACTTCCGAACGAGACATAGATCACCGAACCGGCCGGCTGCTCGTCCAGCCACTTCAGGCACGCAGGCCGCTCCGGCTCACACGAAGCGGATCGGACCAGGGGCCCGACCGGATAAAAGGGAGGCAGGCTCTCGTCCGCTCTCATAACTTTCAACGGCCCTGGCTCCAGCTCCTCAAAGCTATTCACCAGAATCCCTTTGGGGAGGCGAAATAGCTTCAAGAACTGCACGAATTTACAGTACGACTCACGCTTTCGGTCGTGGAAGGCCTCCGGCATGTCTCGGCCGCGGATCGGCACGCAGCCTGGCAGCCTCATAGGCTCGGTCAGGTCCCTCAACTCTCCCGTCGCCATGGCTTCTACTGCACCAGGGAGATAGTAGCTAAGATAAAGACACAAACAGTTGCTCGTGAAAAACAAGTAGGCCTCAAGACCGATTTCTCGGGCGACATCGAGGGCGATTATGCTGAACATGTCGACGATGAGGGAGGTGACGGGATTAGCTGCGGTGGCCGAGGTCAGCGACTTCAAGACGTCTCGGAGATGGACGAGGTTGTGAGTGACGATGATGAGGCTGGACTCGTTGGGCATGGTGCCCTTGGGGATGGACTCTGCTGGGAGCTGAGGGAGGGAGATGACGTTGATTTGTTGGGGGAGAGTTTTGAGGATTGATTGGTGGGAGGCTGAGGAGAGAGCGGTGGGCTGAGTGATGAGAGTTATGGAGAGGTTTTGCTTGGTGAGGAGGTGCTTGGCGAGCGCGGTAAAGGGGATGAGGTGGCCTGTGCCGGGGTCGGCGAGGAGAGCTATGTGAGGGGAGTGAGGAGCTAGCTCTTCTGCCATTTTTGGAGTGAACGCGGTTTCTGGGATGGATGTAGAATTGCCGAGGCTGTAGATATAGGGCCGCTTATGCCAGTACTTTCTCTTTTTATTGTAAATGGGATTGTAAAAACTTATGTGAGCTCAGCATTATTGTTAGAATATAAAATAAGTATTTTGAATTATATCCACATTAGTGATTTGGTATATGACGCATTCAAATATCATGTGATTGTGACATTGACAATGTCCATAATGGAGTCTTGGGTGTTCTGAACGTGTTCAGAGCTTGTGGTGTGCCTGGATCGACATTGGCAACAAGAATCACGGGAACGTGCGGCAGCGGCGCGATGAATTTTGATGAGAGGATAGAAGCTTACCCCCACGACTATAAATAGCACCGTGACCCATTCTTCATTTGGGCATTATACTGTAGATTAATTTCTAGCTAGTCTCTATTCGAAATAGATTGTTTGTAAATAAAAAAAAAAAAAAAAAATTTCCAAACCTTGTCTATTTTTAATTCCAAAAAAATATTTTGAAAGTAAACTCTAAATGCACCATCAATTTACTAAATATTCCTACTTTCTAAGTATACCTTTTATAAAGTTAAAAAGATAAAGAGCTTTTCTAAGTATTCCTAAATTACTTTTAATTTTTTACCTTCTCTTCTCTCTCTCTCTACTCTTGATTGACCGTGCCGTAGCTTTCTCCGTAGCCGCCTCGTCGCTTCCTCCCCAATGGCCTGATCCCACCGTCGGCCTCCTCTCTGCTGGCGTCACTTCCTTCCAATCCTCTCCGCTAACCCAACTATCCTTGATTTTGTTCAAAAATCTTCTAAGACGTTAACTCATTTACCTACTTCTAATTTAATTTTTAAATTTCTTTTATTTTTTAATTATTAAGAATTATTAGAGTTTGAATTCTTTCAATTTTGGAGTATTAAAAATTATTAGAGTTTGAATTCTTTTTACTTTTGGGGTTTTGAGAATTATTAAGATTGAATTCTTTAAGTTTTAGAGTATTCAGAATTATTAGAGTTTGAATTCTTTCAATTTTTTTTTAGTATTGAGAATTATTAGAGTTTAAATTCTTTTTTTTAGGGAGTATTGAGAATTATTAGGATTTCAATATGAGAGAGATTAGCAAAGAAATATGAGAGAGGAAAGAAGAAAAAATAAACTTGTAATAAAATTGAAAAATATATATGATGATAAATTCGTCAACAAATCAAATTTGTAATAAATAAATTTGATGGGATACTTACAAAATTATTGAATTGGTTTTGAATAAATTTGAACTAACTACCAAGAAACTCTAAATGCACCCATCAATTTTTAAAGTACCCCTACTTTCTATGTAGATCTCTCATAAAGTTAATGTAACACTCCAAATTTTCTAGCTACTCAAAATATCATTTTTTATGTTGATTAAATAATAAATGGTTGAAATTAAAAATTTCTTTCTATACACCCCCAAATTTAACTAAGTTTCTAAATGCACACCCCAAAACTAAGTCAGTGATGTGCCGTAAAAGGAGAGTGAGGTGACACTCTAGTTGGTGAGAAGTGACACTTTAAATGGACACTTGTCATACATGCAAAAGCCTAGAGACTAGGCTAGAGAATAAATTTATCATATTCTCTCAAAAAAAATTTTTGTTAAAGAACAGAACAAAACCACTTTCTAATTTTTTGGTTCTTTTGGTTCGCCGGTCTCAGAAAAGAGAGAGAGACAAGAAAGGAGATTTGCTAAATCTAAGGAGATTGAAGAGAACTTGAGGTAAGTAACACTTTAATTCTTTGTTCTTTCTTAGGATTTTCATTTGATTTGTACTGTGTGCACATGATTCCTTTCTATGGATGATTCAAGGTCATTTTGAATCTCTTAGACTTGAGCATATTAGGCTAAGGTTTTGAGAATTATTAATCTGTATGCATAATTGAAGATTATGGAGTTTATGAGTTAAAATTCCATGGTTCACAAATTGATTCATAAGAATCGTGTAGTATTAAGGCTCAAGGTGTTAGTCAAATTCCTAAATTGAGGAGCAAGAAATCTCCTATAGAGTAAACGCGGACCTTGAGGGTCGCGTTTGGCCTTGTAGGGTTCATAAATTGAATTTCTTTTAGGATGCAACAAAACGTGGGTCTCTGAAAGTCGTGTTTTGGTTCTATAATAACGAGAAGGTGAATCTCTCTCTAGATAAAGAAAAATGCGAATTTCAGAAGTTTTGAAAATGGCTGAAGGTTGTGTTTGGGCTCTAAGATAACAAGAGATTGACTATTTTCTTAAATATAATAAAACGCAAGTCTCAGAAGGTTGCGTATGGCCAAAACGGAACCTAGAAATTGGCTATCTCCTCACATGCACTAAAATGAGAGTCCTTGAAGGTCGTGTTTAAACTAAAAACGCGGATTTTTGACATCTTGAGAAATCCGCAAATAACCCCTTAGAGTCGCGTTTTGTGTTTAAAACCTTGAGAACACAAGATTATTCCTTTTTATAACTAAACGCAGGTCTGAATAAGCAAGAATCATTGCTAATATAACAAAATAAGGATCTTGTCTAGAGGAGAACCACGCGAACCAACAAGGTCGCGTTTGAGAAATCCGCAGATACCTTATAAGGTCGTGTTTTAAGAGAGGGTCACAATTTAGGTAAAGAGCAGGTCCAACCACGTAGAATTGCGATAGCCCCCAAGCTAAGCATATGACTAGAGCTGAATGTATCTAAATGTGAGACCCAAATAGTCACATTTGTAGAACAAGAAAAAAAAAATTAACTCCGTATTGATGGAAACTCAAACACAAAAAAAGAGAAGAAGGGACTGGACCTCGCCTCGAGGGCTAGGCTGGCCAGCCTCGCGCGACGAGGCCGGTCTCACGCCTCGCGCAGTGCCATCAGCCTTGATCTCATGCGCGCAATAAATTGGGCCCCGTCCTGGACTATTTTGTATATTATACAAATTCTAATCAGACTCTAATTGATTTTTGGGTGCATGATCAAAACCAGATATAACGAATCTTGAAGAAAATCTAATCAAAAGGAAATTCAAATATCTTATCAAGATTAAAATAAAATTCACTTTCTATCTACATGGAAACTCGTTCAACAATATGGAGCCTATAAATACCCCTCTAAAGAGACTCAAAAAGTACCCCATGCAAGAGTCCAAGTTTCTTCCAAAATCAGAAGAGAAGAACGAGTTCAAGAAATCTCCACCGCCACCAAACTTCGACGTTAGATCGTTAACGAGGAACAGATCAATCCTCATAGCTGTCTTTATCCCACGATCTTATGATAAAATAAAGCGATATATTCTATAAGTCCTCTCATCTGTTTTTCTTCTCTTGAATCTTTTTATTGTAATCGAAGGAAAAAGAGAAATTTCTGTAATCTTCAATTTTTTCTCAATGATAATGGAAAGATCTCTATTTTTTTTGAAAATAGACTTGCGACCATAGTGAGAGAAATCTCCTATACTGAAGAGGAGATAGTGGTCCAATCCGATGTTAACAACATTTGAGAAATGATAGAGAAGTTGGTGATCGGGGTTGACCAATAAAAATACAAGGATTACATATTTTTGGACTCGTCGAGTCCACGCAAGAAGGGATCCGTGTGGCAAGAACACAAAAATCTATGAACTCAAAACGTTCAAAGATACCTGAACAAAAAAGATGACCTAATGGTTTTAGATTACAAGGAGGCATTGATTTATCAACAGCCATTTGGATTTTCGAATCTTGATCCATCAAAACAAACAATGTCCCTTCCAATATTCAGGGAGTTTTCGAATTCTGATCCATCAAAACAAAAAATGTCTCTTCCAATATTCAGGGAGCTTGCTGCGATCGACGTTAAAGGAGAACCTATTACGGCACAAAGACAGACCTGAATCCACAATCGGAATCAGAGGGAGCGCCGTAGGGCATTCAGAGTCCGTTTGGCATGCCAGGCTCAAAATCAGCTTAACACAAATAAAAAAGGATATCAGGCTCAAAATCAGCCTAGCACAAATCAAAGTGGATGTCAGGCTCAAAATCAGCCTAAATGAAGTAAGGATAATGTTAGGCTCAAAATCAGTCTAGTATGAAATAAGGAGAATGATAGGCTGAAAATCAGCCTAGTACAAACAAAATTGGATGTGAGACTCAAAATCACCCTAGTACGAAGAAAGAAGGATGTCAGGTTCAAAATCAGCCTCCAGCACTGCTCAGTCCAGTACTAATCAGCTTGGCAAAAATCAGCCTAGGAAAATTAGCTTGGCAAAAATCAGCCTAGCAAATCTCATCCTCACAAAAAATCAGTTTAGCACATCTCAGCCTGGCAAAACTTAGCTAAGCACATCTCAGTCTGGTAAAAGTCAGCCTAACACTTATCAGCCTAGCACATATCAGCCTAGTGTGAATATGGGTGATAAGTGGGTCGTACCGTGCCGGGCACAGCCCGTCCCAACTTTGAGACGGGTCGTGCCTCATGCATGGCACGGCCGCCCAGGCCTTGGCCCGGGATCGGCCCGTTGGCACAGCCTGCCGGGCACGTGTCGTGCCCGGGCCGGGCCAGCTCGTTTTTTTATTTTTTATTTTAAATTATTAATTATATTATTAAGTTAGTTTAAGAGAATAGTTAGCTTAATTTAATTAGGTTTAATAAGAATAAACGATAGTAAAAATAAAATTTTATTATATTAAATCTCATTACATTGATATAATTGCTCTATAAATCTCTTTAGAAATCATACAAAGCCCGAAGAGAGGGAAGAGGACCCTGGCCGTCACAATCAATTTATTCTTAGTATTTTTTTCAAGATATTTATGAGTTAAAAATTATATTAGAAATTTTAAAATAATATATGAAAATCCCAACAAATGTAGAAATTACAATTTGAAAAGAAAAAATAAAAGTCTATTTTTATTCATATTCTGGTGAAGTCTTTAATTCTATTTCATTGGATGATCCTTATTCCTTTTCTTCTGCGTCTAACTAGTCTTTCAAGCAAACACACATCTCTAGTGTGTCTGCTGCCATTGAGCTTCTCCACTTCGTGAGCACTCTACCATCTGTACTAACAACAGACTCCGATGCTACAGTAGATATCAGAGGAATTAGTAGATTATGGACCATATTGGAAAGCACATGATATGTTTTTTCTTATAATTTCCACCAGGCTAAAATATCAAAGCTTCATAATTTTCTGGGGATACGTCATCTTCATAATTACCCCTTTCTAAATAATAATGTAGTTCATTAAAAAATGTACTACATTGCCTAACCTTTTTTCGATGAAATACGGATGATATTATTGGATTTCTGGTTTCTCTAGCAGTTTGTTCTTTTGTAGATTATGTTTTATCACCATACATATCTTCATATGTTTTGTACATAATATCTAAATTAATTTTAATATCATTAACTAAATCCCTAACATTATCTTCCTAACACATATTTTTATAAAATAAATCTATTAAAATTTCAAGTCCATCTAACTTACAACATGGATCCACAACAGTTGCAAAATATAATAAGTATGAAATTTTTTTAAAATATTTATTAAATTTAGTTTTCATATGTTGAATAATATGTTCAAGTATTGGGTGATTCCTACATTCATTAAAAACTGAAATAATTTCGGTTACATAATATAGTGCAATATGTGTAGTTGGGTAATAAGTATCTGACAGTGCTCTAGTTACAATTTCAAATTTACTTAAAAACTTAGAAATGTAATGCAAATTGTGTCATTCATTAATATCTAAACTACATATTGGTAACTCCATTTCACTAAATATATTTATTACATCTTTATATTGAATTGCCGTGTTTAACATTTTAAATGTATAATTTTATCGTGTTTTTATATCTAGAGGGAAAATTTTAGGTGAGATTTTAAAATTCTTACATATTTGTTTTAATAATTGTCTTCTTGGCCCACTATTTTTAATAAATAGTATTATGTTACTAAGTTTAATTATTAAATCACTTACTATTCTTAATCTATCTTGTACACATAAATTAAGTATGTGACAAATACACCTAATGTAAAATAATTTTCCATCTAAAATTGGTTTTGTAATATTTTTTAGAATTTCTATTGCGGCCGTATTTTCAGAAGTATTATCGAAAGAAATGAAAAATATTTTTCTTTCTATTCCAAATGCCGAAAAAAATATTAAGTAGGGATTGCGATAAATTATGTGCATAATGAGGAAATTCAAATCTCTTAAATTCAATTATTCTTTTTTGTATACACCAATCTTGATCTATATAGTGAGCCGTTACACATAGAGTCTCCTAACAATCTGTGATTATAGCAACTCTAAAATTAAAGATATTAAAATAACAATTAAAGTTTCTCTCCTATCTTTATATGTTTTAAGTATGTTGGATTTATATATAGAACGTGAGATTTTTTAAAATTCGTCAGTAAATGTTATTTTAATTTTTTTTTTAAAATTTTTTATTTTCCGAAAAAGAAAAAGGTAGTTCGTTATGTACTATAAATATTGCTAAATTTTCTCTTGTGCTTATAGGATTATATTTATGAATTTCTAATGATCCTCCGTAGGTGTTTATTTGTATTTGATGTGGTTCATTTGGTGGGTGAGTTTTGTTTAGGTGTCTTTTAAGGTGACCCATTCTACTATCTAAAAGGAATGAATAAATTTTTTGATAATATTTACACCTAACTTTTCTAACACCATTTTCCATAATTTTTTTCAAAATGTTTCCATACGTCCGATCTAGAAGTCCTAGCAGGGGTGGTTATTTGGGTTTCGAGTATGGTTGCTTCTTCTTTGGGCACAGAAAATGGTATTTGAGGACGGTGTTCTAAGAGGTGGCAAAAACTTTGATATTCTTCACTTGTTAAAAAAAGAGAAAAAGAACTCGTGACTTGAGAGTAAGAAGCGCCGGACGAGTATGGATCCATTTTAAAAAAATATCAAAAAAAATGAATAAAAAATCTCAAAAAAACCGAATAAAAAGCTTCAAATTATAAATACCTCTTGAGCGATGAACCACTTGAGAGATAGAGTAGAGAGATGAGTACTAGAGGGTGAAAACCGAAAAACCGAAGAGAAACTTGCCTGAAAAATTAGAGTTGAGGTCAATGAAGCGTGTTTGAATCTTGATGTAGAGGCTTGCTTACTTGAGACTTCTTTATCACTTGATGCTTGCTTGAGAGAGTTGAGAATTGAGAGTAGTTTTGAGAGTTAGAGTTTGTTTGTGTGAAGAATAGAAATTGAGGAGATGAGGAGTTATTTATAGGGAAAGAAAGGTTTTTTTTTTTTGCAAATATAAATTGCAAAAAAAAAAAACCCCAATGACCATTTTGTCCGTTGGGGAAAAATTTGCAAAACAAATTGCAAGAATCATCTCAACGGCTATAAATATAGCCGTTGGAGGCTCTGTGCAAAAAATTTTTGAAAAAAAACCCCATAATGACTATAAACGGTTTTTTTTAAAAAATTAAAAAAAAACGGCCTGGCACGGGCCGCACCGTGCCAAGGCACGGGCGACCCCGGGCTCATCCGAGCCGTGCCCGACACGTGCCGGACACGCCCAACGGGCCACGCTACCCATTTGCCACCCCTAAGCATAAATAAGACTAGACGCCAGTTTAGCATAAGTAAACTTGAAAAACCAAACTAAATCTAAACCAGTATGCGTGACTAGTTCAACTAAGCCAGAGTGCGAGGCTTGATCAGTACGCCAGGCTCATCTAGTGTGCGAGGCTCGTCCAGCACACGAGAATCGTCCAGTGCACGAGGCTAGAGTTAAGCCTCAGCCTCGCATAAAAACAGAAGAATGCAAGGCTACCCAGTAATTTCATGCAAAATATTTCAAAACTAATACTGGATATCGAACCAATATGGGGGTTGACAAATATAACTTCCATGATTTCTCGGAGCAATTTGTCTGGACAAATAAATTTCGCTCAAGAAGCGGGCTTCGTCCCCAAAAGATGGTTATATTAGCACCATGAGAAGAAACTCTGAATTTACGGAGGTATCTCTCAAATAAAAGGAGAGCCGCACAGCCTCATCGGTCATACTGCTGCGAAAAATTAATTACCGAAGTTCTGACTCACTGTCGCTGTGAAGCCCCAAGAACATCTATGTTTAACCGGCTGTCAGCACCGGAATCTAGTACTCCGAATAGAAGATGATTGCAGAGGTAAGACTCTGACTCAGATCAAGAATTGCCCGTTTTCACTTCGAATATGATGAATAAAGATAAGAAGCCTGTTGTCGGAGGGTATGCTTCTGACACGGAGGCAGAAGGAGAGTATCATCACACGCGCCTTAGATCAGACGTAACGGTTCCTCGCGACTATTTGTTTGTATACTTTTTATCATTGTACTATAATAATACACATATTTCTTTCTCCTATGTTACTTGGTGGATTTAATCGCATAGTTTTTGAGTCCAGATTACAAAGACGAAGAAGGAAAAATCGCTCCAACCAATGACCCCTGTTTCACTGAACAGATCGAGCAGCAGTGATCAACTAAGTATCTCCTAGACGACTTCGTACATCTTGTTTATACTTTCTTTTACTCAGGCACTGATTCACTCTTTTGTATTTTGATTCTCTTGTGTAAATATTATTTATGTGACAGTAGTTACAGTTATTCTAATATTCTGTGACTGTTGGGTTGTATTGTAATAATTAGTCATGTCATCCATTTTGGAAATCAGTTGAAAAAAAAAAAGAGCACAGTTAAAAAATAAGATTTTTTTTTTAAAGTACAACATACTTTATTTTCAAATTACCGTTATTTTTTATTTTTTCTTATTTTTCCCCTCTCCTTTCTCTCGTGCTGTTCCTTCCTGACTGACCCACCGCTGGTTTCTCCGCAGCCGCCCTCCTGCTTTCTCCACAACGGACTCCCCGACCGACCTCCTCCCCATCGCCCCTACCGCCTTCAACCGGCCCTCTAAAAAATATTCTAAGTTTGCTGTTATGGTCAGGAGTGGTGACGGTGGAGAGGGAGATTTCTATCGCTTCTCGACCTTTACACAGAGGTCTACTAGGAGATTGGATTTGCAATTTTTCGTGCATGCTGATTTTGTATTGCGGCCTTCGGTCATAATTGTATTTTGTTCTTTTGTTGTTTACCTGCAAGGGTGGTATTTTGTATATATAACTATATTTTGTTTCGTTAACTTCTGATACATGAAACTCAGAGGAATATATCCACCATTCTATCTTAAAAAAATTGCAACAAAAGTTACAAAATGCAACATTATTATAAAATTGTAGCAGAAGGCTGAAGCGTCTGCAACTACCAAATTGGCCGCAACATTCAGCCTTTTACTGTAAGCTTGCAGTAGTTCGCAGCAAAACAAATACGAAATAACAAACAATGGAGTTGTATTCAACTCCGTCTATATTTCCAACTTCATTTTCCTACTACAGCAAGCCTAATAGTCCCTTCACTAACATTTCATATTTTTAAGGATATATTTTAAGTTCAATTTTCATTGATGACTGTTAGAAAATTTAAATTAGATAATTAATCAAGTGACAGGTTTGTTGCCACCAAAAAAAAAAAAAGATTCATATCACCTTAGGAAGAAAAATGCTCGACTTGAACAAGAGAAGGGCCTGCAGAGTGCTTTCTACACGAAACCTGCAGCACCTATGGGGGTTCTCTGCTTGCTTCTTAAATAAATTTTCATTTCAACGTGGAAGGACTTAATCATCCATGCATGCAGCAATAGCACTAGTCTAGCTAATATGCAAATTTAACAGCATCTGTTAATTTCTCGGCTATAAATTAATTCAATTCTCCCAATTCTCAAGAAATCATTTAGTTAAAAATAATAATAGATGCATTTATGGGTCCATTTTTTTATCCTCAATTTTCAAAATTTTGTATATGACGGAGCAAAATTTGATCTATAGATATATCAATTACCATCGCTACATTTGGTGAATTAGTGGCCTCTGCTATAACACATGGTAAAAAAAGAAAAAAAAACTTTAGACAAGAAACACAGGATGTTGCATTATCCTCATTAATTTACTGTACGTCTTTCTCACTGCATGCCATCTATTTAATTTATGGATGCGAACCAATGAATGTATATTTTCTTAATTTTGCAGACACTTCTATTTTTGTAAGTTACGTGCAAAGCATTGCAATTTGAAATTAGGCCCCTATGACGTATAACTGAAGTCGAACATGTGGTCTGTTCCGATCGGACACCTCTTTTTGGGGATCCACGTTAGCAGTGAACTGCAAAATGGCCAGCACTGTCTTTTCCTTGTCCCTCATGAGGAAGGAGATCAAATTGTTCTAGAAGCCCACAGCTGCACCTCATAATGAATGAAAGTGTCCTGTCATGATGGCTTGTGAACGAACGGTCCCCAAGCAAACCAAAAGGTATATATGGCCACCAGTTGGCCAATAATTTCAGTTATCACTGTGTTAATTTGTTCAGAAGAAGAAATAATGCATGCATGCTATCACATGCTTTTGTCCTCTCAGTATGAAACGTTACCATCCCCTTCTTAAATTCGAGGAGATTCCAAATTGGACTCTTCATTCAAACTCAAATTGAATAAAGCTGTAAAAATATTTATTTATGAAATTTCACTGGCAAAAGAATATTGACCGTTCTAGATATTTTTTCAAAAAATAATTGCATGTGATTTTCTTTTACATTTAATTAACATGTTGTTTTGTGCTCTTTTAGCATTATAAGTTGTCTTTTAACTTCTTTTCTACGAGTTACATTTACATATCCTACTAATAATTCACTTAAAATTTATTTGCATGAGGTCCCCAAAGAATCCAGAATCTCTAAAATAAAAAGGAATATTCTGTTACTTATAATAGAACAACTCCACATTCACTTTTAGTTTGGCCACGAAATAAGAGGAGTTTCCAAAGGAGCACACCATTTTTCCTAGTAAGCCTACTCTGTAACTGTATGGGGACTTTCAGTCTGGACAAAAAAAAAAAAAAAAAAATACTGACAAGTGGATTTATTAGGAAAATTGGTGTGCTCCTTTGGAAACTCCCGAAATAAGTCGGGCCAGAGTGTTTGTGCCCTTCGCGAAGCCTTGTTTGGCAACCATAGTTAAGGCGTAACTCTAGCTAACTCTAGCCATAATACACAGTTTCAAACATGAAACAGCCAGATAAACAGTTAGATCAAAAGGAAAATTACAAGGGAAGATGTACAGATTTTAAAACAATTTGATGTAGAGTTGTTGTGTGTTATCGAGTGCTGAACTTAAAGCAATATTCAAATCCACTCCGATGCAAGAATCTCAAGGCCCAAACAGCAACTTGGCGCTTTGGTGTGTATCAACTAATCGCTGTGGTGATCTCCTCGAACCTGCATGCACCCAACTCTTAACACAAATTTACGACTATTTTGATGATGTTGCTTGTTCAGCAAACCTCTGCGTGCATAAAAGAGGCATGTGATGACAATTGTCACTCCAAATCGCCGAGATTCAGGAAAGATATTAAGGACATAGTATTCAACTAAATAACACGAATTTAGTTTACTTACAACATAATTTCAAAAGTAAATACACTACAAAGGAAAATGAGTATTTAAAAAGATCAAATAATATGTATATAATGCATTTTTAAATCGATTCATTAATTTTCTACTAATGTTATTCGAGAGTTTTTGAAACTCCATGAGAACTTACATAACATAAAATAGTTCATAAGATTTTTGAAAAAAATATGATATTTTGTCGGAGTTTTATCTATTTCAGCCCATTTCACGAGTGAAGTTGATAATTCTTCTAATTAGTCACCTCTATATTTACAATCCACATGCAATGCGTTGCAATTTAATTAGCTAGCAAGATCCTAAGTTTGTCCCTCGTGATGGAGGGACCAATTGTCCAAGAGGAGCAAAAGCTCGATGCAGTCAGTGATACATTTATGATATTTACGACTCTTTCCTGGGAAACAAGCATTGCATGCCAACTTCTTATATATTTGGCTGGCAGCCGTCCAATATCTTTAGTTTATATTTAACATCAGAGAGTTTAATTAACTGTATTAGTATGGGTCTAAGTAGGGACAGACCAAGGCATCCGAACTGGGGGACGAAGTTATTCGACGGTCGATATTTGTTTGAGCAGCTCTACTCATTAGAGGGTGTAGGGTTCCTCCGCCAAAAAATATATAGAATATTTCTGTTATATAGCTCATATATATAAATTTATTGTATTGCAATAGTGATATAAATACTTATGTTTTATAACTCATGTTTCTATTATATAATTTCTAAGTAACTTTAAGATATTACAATGTAAATGTTATCTTCAGAAAATCATTTGTCATTAATTTTTGAAGTTTAAAAGAAAATAAAAGTATTTTATTCAGTTCAAGAGAAACGAGATATCATCTTCATATAATCATTAAGCTATTCATCCCTCATAATTATAAACTGAAAATTTTAGTGAGACAGAATTATAAAAATTTAGAATCCAGAAGAGACAGTCTTGAAAAATTCTCAAAAATTAACGAATACTAGGTTAAAAAAAAATTAAAAGATACTCGATATATATGGGTCTGTCCCGGTTCCAAGTGCACAAATACGGATGTCAATGATAATACATTATATTAAGGAATGCAAAATCTAAAAAATTGTGGACACATTTTTTCACAGTTATGGTAACAAAATAATTTTTCATTATATATATACTATTAAAATTTACAATTCATCATTAAAATTTAAACTATTGTGACCTAAGTATCTGATTCCGAAACTAATTTAATACCTACTGCAATTTGACGAATGTAGAACCTAGCATGTATGTTTATATATTTTAAAGTTGAGTACCCAATAAATTTACAAAGAATAGAAATGGCTAGCAAGAATTTGTATGTTTAGATATTTGACGAATCTACATATTTACTTGACACAGATGGGGCACCGTGCTTTAGAGATTATAATTTTTAAATTTTAGGTGGACTTATGCGATTTGAGGCCCAGCCCAATTAGTCGATCCGCTAGCCCATAACAAAACAGAAGCCCTAGAATAAGACCGCGTTTCTTGTCAATCGAACATTATCCCTTCGAATTTGGGGGAAAGCGAGAGAGAGGGATGGAGAGAGAAGTGGCGACGCTGGAGAAGGGCGCTCGATGCTGTAGCTGGAACTACTGCGGCCAGCGCTTAGCGGTCGGCCACGACGATGGAACCGTCTCCGTCCACGATTCCCTCGACCCGTCGTCTAATTCCTCATTCTCTCTCTCTTCTCAATGGAAAGTCAGTCCGCTAGTTCTTGAATTTTTATTTTTTTTTTAAAATCCTGAAACGACTATCTTCAATTTGATGGGTTTTATTTACTGCAGGCGCATGAGAGTGGCATCGAGAATTTGGTTTGGGTTCCTCCTGAGTTTGGGGATGCTATTGCTTGCGCTTGCGCTGATGGAACCCTGTCTTTATGGGAGGAAGTTGAAGAAGGTTAGTAGTAATTCATTGATGTTTATTTACGTTCGTTTCTGATTACAAATGAAAATTATAGTGGCAATCGAATCTAATATAGTGTTATTGGTCTTAGACATCTAAAATTCTTATAATAAGTTTTGGGTAGAGCTGCAGTTTCATTCATTAATCAGGCCAAAGTGAGTGAGAGCACTGTTTGATGGGTAAGGTATTGCGGTGGGTTCTCAATAGAATGTTTTTTTTATTGACTTATAATATTGGAAGTTCAACTGAAAACGTATGTAAATAAATTGTGAATCAGCGTGCCCTCAAGCATGCTAAGGATACTATTTTGTACTCCTATCTTGAAGGAAATGAATCGGTTGGATGGCAATTTAAGGTCCATCTATCTAATTATAGACTTTTACCTCAAACTCTCCAAAGAAAAAAAAAAAAAAAAAAACTTCTTTCTTTAGTTGGATTGCATCAATGTAAATCCTTTAATTTCCTCATTAAAAAAAGTAAACATGAAAATAGAGAAAGAAAGATATATTGTTTATTTAAAATTGCTCAGAGAAAGCTGTACATTTTGTACCAAAGTGGTTCTTGTTGACGTACTGATCAGGCTGTGATACGTTAAAGAGGAAATATGATGAACAATTTGGGGGCCTTTGCATCGGAAATTGACTGAAAATCATTACCTTTCTTGTTTTGGTTTTGATCTCCTTGGTGCTATATTATTTTCTGGACTTTTTGTAGAGAATAGACAGTGGGTTATACCTGCGCTTCTTTAATAAGGCGTAATAAAATCATGGAGATTTTTTTTCCCTAGACTTGAGAGAATTTGGTTTGCTTGTCCTTGATATCAGTATCTCATGGATAATATATGGAACATGACTTAGAGGGCCCACAATAGAACCTACCAAATTTACTAGCTAGCTATGTAGTACAGACACTTCCACAAAAAAAATATACCTGTATTAGACACATGCAAGGAATGTGTCCGGCATTGCCACTTCTTGGACACTCCTTGGACATGTGCTGGGCACTTCTAGCCATATCTTCAATTTTATAATATACTTTAAAATTAGAATAGTCTCATGCACTTCTTGGACACATCCACATTTCTTATACACTTTATTATGAAATAATCATATCTAATTTATTATAAGTCAAAGGATATATACATATATATATAGGTGTCTCAGCACCATACAAATAATATTCTATAGGCGATGTGGGACTAAATTAAAACCATATATAATATGGTAGTCTAATCTAACACTTCTCCCAAGTTGCAGCATAAATATTAATTATACCCAATTTGTTTTATAGATTAAAAAGCATTGTTGGCGATGCAGTTTTAGTTAGAATATCAGCCAATGGTTCTTATGGAGTAAATGAAGTACATATTAACTTCTTCATCAAATTACCTTGAACCAGTTGACATCTACCTCTATATGCTTAGTATGATCATAAAATACTGGATTTTGAGCAATATAGATGTCATACTAAATCAAAGTGCATAGGCATAGGACTTTTCGACTTGAAACCAAATTTAGTCAGTAAGATTTTTTAGCCATAATAATTCACACGTGGTATGTATCATAGCCCAATGGTTTGTCTCAGTAGAAGATCGCAACAATACATTTTTGTTTCTTACTCTTCTATGTAACTATATTATCTCCAATAAATATAAGATATTCAGTGGAGTCACTTTTGTCTCTTGCATATCCAGCATTTGAAAAGACTGTAGATAGTAAAAAAAAACTCAGCTGAGGCGTGCTCCATGAGGGTGCTGCGCGCGCCCTTGAGGGGGCGGCTCGTGCGCCCCGACGTGGGTGTTTCGTGCATTACGTGATTTTTGCTCACGATCTTTTGAGGACAGAGATTTTGAGGGAACAGTTATGTTCCCTCAGTCTATAAAAAAAGAAAGAGGAGAGATCTCTCTCAACATAGAGAGGAGGAGAAAATCCTCTGTCAGAGGAGAGACGAACAAAGGACAGAGAAGTTCAAAGAGGTGTTCTTCTTCCCAAGATCTCAGTGTAAAGAAAGAGTTTTTTTACTCTCAGATCATCAACAGAGGATAGAAAGAGTTTTAGTGTAAAGAAAGAGTTTTTTACTCTTGGATCATCAACAGAATATAGTAACAACATTCCATAACTGCCTTAGAATCCCACATATTAAAAAGGGGGATTGAGCAATCTCTCTTCCCTATTCTTATAACTTGAGTGAAGTTGCAATTTTCCTTTTTTATTTGCTGTAATTTCAATCAAAATTGCAATGGAGGGAATTTCTCCAATTTCAGACGTACAAAGAGAGAGATTTTAATATGTCTATGTTTCGTATAAAATAGTCCTTTTCCAGAAGAGTTCTTAATATATGTCAAAACTCTCATAGTAGATTTTCAATATACGTCTCTTGATTTATGCATGAAGTGACTCAGTATCCACAACAAAGGAAATTTTAAGTCTGGTGACTATGAGATAAATAAGTTTGCCAACCATCCTCCTATATTAAAATCCTTGTCATTACACGAAAACTCTAAAGTTATGTTGAGAGTTGAGGGATTTTTTTTGTATTTTATCACGTTCTCACATGTCGAGGGCCCATTTTGGGCTGAAATTTGGGTTTTACGCAGCGATATTCTTTTTTTTTTTATATCCACAATTAAATGAGTGCTTAACAGGATTTGAACATGAGTTACTCTGATATCATGTTATGAAATAATCAGATTCAATTTATTATAAGTCAAGGGATACATATATATTTGCTGATAATATTGTCTTAGTTGCTATAGGATCTGCATTGATATTTTATCATAATTGGATTGCATTAAGAATCTGCATTGAGCCCGTTCTTATTTGCTATAGTAATGGATGAGTTTACTAGAGCTATTCAGGATGAGATACCTTGTTATATGTTATTTGCTAATGATATTGTCTTAGTTGATGAGATAATAGTAGGGGTGAATACTAAGTTAGAGTTATGGAGGTACATATTAGAATGTAGAGGTTTTAGATTGAGTAAATTTAAAATAGAATATATTGAGTGTAAATTTAGTAAACGACGGATCATAAACTATAATTTTGTAATATTGAATGGATATGAGATACAAATGAACAGTCAGTTTAGGTATTTGGGTTCTATTATTCATAATGATAGAGATATCGATAATAATGCTAACTATAGGATACAAACTGGCTGGTTGAAATGGAGGAGTGCAACGGGGATTTTATGCGACCGTAACATTCTGTTAAAACTGAAGGAAAATTCTTATAGTACTGCTATTAGGCCAGTTTTATTATATGACACGAAATGTTGGGCTATAAAGAAACATCATTCATAAAAGATAAATGTAACAGAGATGTGCATGCTCCGCTGGATATGCGACAACACTATGAGAGATAAAGTGAGAAATGAAAATATTCGTGCTAAAATAGGTATAGTTCCCATCAATGAGAAGAGATGTGAGAAAATCGCTTACGATGGTTTGGTCGTGTGCGACGTAGGCCTACAAATGTGCCGGTTCGACGAGGAGAGTTTATCAATATAGGATAAGTTAAAAGAACGAAGAGAAGATGAAAGAAAATATGGATGGAGGTGATATGAAAAGATATAGATTTTAGAGGTTTAAATGAGGAGATATTACTTGATAGAAATGAATGGAGAAGGACTATCAAAGTGATCGATCCAGCGTGATTCTTTTTTGGTTCATGTAGTCTACCCCAAATACTTGGGATAAAAGACTTAGTTGTTTTTGGATACATATATATTGATATCTCAACACCATACAAATAATTCTATAGGCTATGTAGGACGAAACTAAATCCAAATATAAAATAGTAGTTTAATCTAACATACTTTTTTGTATGCTTTCAAAATTTGAGCTATATATTACTCTTATTTATATGTTAAAAGTTAATTATTTTTGCGGGATAATCTTGATTACTAGCGAATTAAAAAGAAAACATTGGTGGCTCCATGTAAATTATGTTTTCAAGATTATAGTGTTAGACACTACTTCTATTTTTGTGTATTTGTTATGTATAGTCATATCTTTGAACCCTATATTATAATTCATATTTATATCATTTCCCATATCTATGTGACACCCATATCCATGCATAACAGTTGATCAAATTTCAATTTTATTGTCAGCTCTTCACCAATTGGAGCCAAATTTCTATAAAAAAAAAAACTATGGTGAAGGCTCTACCTCAAAACCTCGATGGGTGATAACTGGCGTGTTGTGTTTTCAGATAGGATGGGACATGGCTGCTTGCTTAGCTAACCTATTGGCCTGTGCAAATAAGTTTCTACAAGACTACAACATAGGGGAGAGCCTTCAAATTCCCTTGGGCATGAAAATTGTCTAGATGTAGAGGTAGGATGATGCTATAGGGAACAATGTTTATGTTCGCATAAGGCAGAAAATAACCAGAGAAACAAAATGAAAACAATAATTTTTCATTATGGTTAATTTCGCTGGGCCTAGCTACGTTTGGACTAAAAAGGGGAGGAACAACTAAAGTTCATTTGAAATGAAACTTTGGTGGTTGGAGAATTATTATACACTGTTGTTCCTCAGACAGATGTTAGGTTTAACTGACTCTACTGTCAAGGTGTATTTCTTCCAAAAGATAGCAGGCAGAAAGCTAGTGACTTCATTGAAAAGGCATGATATATTGGAAGACACAGGGGATCTAATTAAACAACTAGAGAAAGGATAAAAATTATAATATGTATAAGATCTTTTTTAATGGAACTTCAGGAGGCATATGAGAAATTGTTGTAATTTAAGGGGAAATGAGAAATATCTATGCTTTATTAGGATTACCGTGAAATATCAAAAGGTACTTGAGAAAGTTTTATGGTATGTGTGGGCCTTTACTCAGTGTTTTTAAAAACACTAGATTGTCGCATAATTTTGATGTGTTGGACACCCTACTGTTGCAATTTGTCGGGTTGCACACTTGGATATAACATGACACTTGGACACCCATATCCTATTTGTAGAACACTTTTTATGTTCTGAAAATAGTTGGAAGGATATAGTTGTACTAAAAGAATCAAAATAATTAGAAAACTTATCTAGATAGATGCACAAAGGTAGAAGATAAACAAGAATGCTAAGTATTGTATTTTTCAAGTCTTGTAGTTATGCAACATGTGCCATATTTTTTTCTTAAAAATATATTTTGTTATGAGATTGGTAAACAAGTGGTGTTTGAGAGAGATTGTTGTCCTCTAAATAAGGGATATTTGTGATGACGCATGCATGTTTCTATATGAATTATCCGTGTATTATCTGTCCCCATGCTGTAATACTTAGAAGTTGTATCGGACACTTTAAGACATTCAGAGACTTTACACTAATGTCATCTGTCCATGTAACACTGCATCTTGTTTTTGGGCTAACTTGCTGGTAGGACATCACTACTGCAAGATGAAGTTGAAGAAAATTGTCCATCTGCATGATGAAGTTGAAGAAAGTTGTCCATATCCTCATGCCTTGCAAAATTGTTTAAAATAAACAATATTTAGTTTATCATATCAATAAATTTTTTCATCCATTGAATTAGCCCTAATCTTAGTACAAACCTTGCTGTAATGCCACTGGTGTAGTATACAATCAGATCATCTTGACATCTTATACTTTGTTGATGAGCGAATCTCTACCATAGTAAATTCATAAATAGTATGTAGCACAGTCACTTATTTCATGAAGCCAAATCGTGTTGGACAAGATTTAAATATAAGTTAGAGCAGATATATCGGATTGACAAATTTATAACAATTTTCATTATCGGAAAAATATTAGGATATTTTACAAATATCAAATGTCAATATCGGAATGTAAATATATGCATACATCATATAGAACAAATATGAATAAGTTACTTCATGCTTACATCATAGATAACTACATGAATCATCATATATATACAAGTTCATGATATATTTAGCTCGACAATTTGCTTTAAACCGATGAATCCATAATCACTAACGAATTGTAATATCTCCATAAATCCTAACTTTGTATCATGCAAAAATGAAAATGAGGTTTTGGATTTTCTTCAGCAAGCACTGCAATTTATTATTATTATTATGCATTTGAATCTTAACATTATTAATTTTTCTTCATTTATTTTCTGACTTCATGAAAATGCATTAGTGATATATGTAGACTTTGTATTGGGCAATTATCAATTTAAACTTGAGGAAATGAGACGTTTCTTTGAGATATGAGGACAAACAAAAAAACTAAAACTAAACTGGGAAGGGGTGAAGTTAAACCTAAATCTAAACTTAAAAGAATCTAAACCTAAAACTGAGATGCTTTTATTCGAAAGAGGCGTTGTTGGAAAAAGAATAAAAAAAATTAATTAAAAAAAAAAAGAAAGATCGGTGGTGGAGAGAAGAGAACTTCTTAATTAGTTACTGGTTACTGGAGATTCAACTTTCCTTTGAATTTCGATAGAAGATCGATTTCGATCTTCTTTAGTGGTCATTCGAATTTGCTAGTAAGTTATGGCTTCTTGGCTTCTTCGATTATCGATGGATCAAGTTTTGAACGAGAGAGGGAACTTTAAGGCTCTATCAATGAATGAGAGTGGAATTTGGTGCTCCATCATTAATCAAGCTGTAATTCTCGATTAATATTTATATATAACGGGTTGGGTTTGGTTGATAAATGGTAATTGAGCTTGAACCTAATAATTTTTTAACCAATTAAGTCATCGCGATATAGTTGATTTCGGTCGATTTTTTCATTCCGATGTTGCGCCCCTAATATCACCTCCAACCTGATATTGCGTCGCTATTTATTCAAAAACGATAAATGATATGAAATATTGCAATTAGTACTCCAAAACGCAATATCGGCTACAATATCGATATTGGGGCTGCTATTTAGAACACTGATGTGGGATACATGTCTAGCATGCATATCGGACCTGCTTATCACATGTATTTTGTAGAATTTCCGGTGTATTGTCATAATGTTGTGTTCATATTGGTATTGCTGTGTTTTTGACTCTCTTACAACGAAGCACTAATTCAAGACCCACTTATCCTGTGCCGACAAATTCATGACTAGATTTAATCACCACATCAAGTCGAGATTGGGTTGTCAATCTATCACATGTGGCTTGTAGGAATTGTGCCATTAAAGTTGCAGTCTTGCAGATGCAACTTATATGTACAAGTAGAAATTTAGATAATAAGAGGGCATCGATAATGATACAAGCTGGTTGGTTAAAATAGAGGAGGACAACGGGAGTTTTATGCGACCGTAACATTCCGTTAAGATTGAAGGAAAAATTTTATAGGACTGCCTGTAGGCCAGCTTTATTATATGACACGGAATGTTGGGCTATAAAGAAATGTCATTCACAAAAGATAAGTGTAGCAGAGATGCGCATGCTCTGCTGGATATGTGGCAACACTAGGAGAGATAAAGTGAAAAATAAAGATATTCGTGCTAATATAGGTGTAGCTCCCATCGATAAGAAGATGTGAGAAAATCGTTTACGATGGTTTGGTCATGTGCAACGTAGGTCTACAAATGCACCAGTTCGATGAGGGGAGTTTATCAACGTAGGACAAGTTAAAAGAACGAAAAGAAGACCGAAGAAAATATGGATGGATGTGATACAAAAAAATATGGATTTTAGAGGTTTAAATGAGGAGATATTACTTGATAGAAATGAATGGAGAAGGACTATCAAAGTGATCGATCCGGCATGATTCTTTTTTTGGTTCATATAGCCTACCCCAAATATTTGGGATAAAAGGCTTAGTTGTTGTAAGAGGGCATACACAATGCAGATGACTTCAACAAGATTTATTTGGTTGCCTACACTAAAATCTGTAGTTTTAAATCGTAAATTATAATGGATTTAATTTTGTAAACATCTAGTTTCAGTCACTAAACTGAAGGATATGCACATCCAAGGGATTTATATCTGCTAAGTGTATTTAGGTGCTACTTCACATTGTTCTTTGTAATAATTATTTTTCTTGTCATGCTAGTGCTTTTCCAGAATTTTCTATCAAATATGTATTACTGCTAGTGCTATATGCTTTGTATGATTACCTATTACATAGGGTTCCATTTTCCATTAATTGTTGAGGTATATAAATTATCATCCATTTCTCCTTATTTAAATTTAAATCAACTTTCAGATCCTCATCCACTTGTATGGAAACAATGTAAAGTCTTCGAAGCCACCAGTTCCAGAGTGCTTGATTTCCAATTTGGGGTTTATGCTACAAGTTTGAAATTGGTAAGTTTTAGGAGCATTAGTTTGTAGCAATTTTCTTTATGCTTTCTCCTTTCAACTTGGGAGCATAACTGTAACTATTCTTTATTCTTTCTCCTGGAACTTGTAAAATTCTTGTAAACATTATTATGGATGTTCTTATTATCACATACTTTGGGTTCAGCTATATATGATGCTCCACAGAGCAAGTTGACAATTTTAGTAGTATACCAGTTGGAGAAGAGGTATCTTTAACTAGTTGCCTTATACCAGATGAATCTGAAACTGAAGCTGATATTAGATTTCCTCTCTTATAATGGATTTTGTCTTTCAGATGTAACGGGTATTTTTGATGAGAACTGGGTATCTATTTTGTTTGGTTCTTTGTATTGATTAAGAGAGCCTTGATATCAGGTTAACGGCTGGTCTAGAACATTGTCAAATATTTTATAGAGCCTAGGTCCATATCCAACCTCTCATTTTAATGGGAAAAGATTTGGATGATGTGTTGTTGAAGACAGTGTAACGATGTTGATGGACATGGAAGAGTAGCCAGATTTGCAATAAACTAACAATAAGTAGCTCGAGATTCTACATCCTACCTAGTTCTTAGGAAATCTGTCTAGGGGACTATAGTGCTTGAGCAACCACTTTTGCTTCTTGTTAGAACACTAATGGCATTTAACCAGAGAACCATGGACATGCTAATATCTTGGTTGTGCAGTCTTACTTTCACATACTGACATACTTAGCAAAACTGATGTGCTAATTACTTAGTACTGTGCAGCTATAGATATAGGTAATCTAAATTGTGTGGATTCTACGATTAATGAGATGTGGAATAATCATCCAGTTTAGGTAGGTTTGGCGTTCACAGTCATGACCATCTTAGTTGCCACCAAGAAGCTCAGTTATGTAGCACTGTATGGGTATGAGTATTGGATACGATGCAATATTGGTTAGCATATACGCAAAATATTAATAACAATCATGGATAAGGTTCGTTTTGGGTTATGATAATTAAATACTTTTATATGTATTTAAGAATATTTTTAAGAATACATGATACAGAGAATTTATCTTTGAATATATTTAATATAAGGAATAAGACCGTTAATCATGGAAAATTAACCGGCAATGCGGTCATAGCATGAAGCTTAGTTTGTTATTGATCACTGGTTCAAATCCTCATTGACATTTTACTTTTGCTCATGAAATTTGGGCTCAATGGATCCATTTGAACCTGGCTTGAACCGGACATGGTTTGGCACTGAATCTGAACTTGATTCACACTTTCAGTGTCTTGTATTGGGTCTCATTCACAACAGAAGTAACCTTGTTTCATATGCCGGATCAGATTACAGACTAAATGGCCATGTAGAGCAATGACATTGGTCACATTGAGGTGTGATACATCGTAGATAATAGAGTGCCTTGAAGTCTCTTGCTTGTGGTCAATGTTTCTAAATGGTCTAGAACAAATAATTAAGTACATTTCCTGCTAGGCGAAGAGCTAATGAGTATGTGTAAGGTGTTTTAGATGTGTTCAAGGTTTTTATACCCATGCAACCTATCTTATGGCATTATATTTATGAATAAAATGTTTGATCTGATTTATCTCTTCAGATAACTAGTATGTAGTTAAGTAAAAGCTTTGGGATTATCGTCATATGTAGTTAAGTAAAATCTTTGGGATTATCGTCTTGTGATGTTTATTACTTTTCCAATATTTAGCAGAGAACTGGTTTGTATGCCAAAATAATGTTTTCTTATTTGTTAAATTGTGAATATTCCAATCTATATTTTCAGAAAACCCCCTTTGATGGAAAGGCATTAATTCAGTTGCTTTATGAGGTAAATTGTGGTTGCTGATAACTGCTTCTACTAGGCCAGGTTACAGGATCACACTATCAATATAAAGGGGTTATCTGCATTCTAACCTTTGCTATTTTATGCTTTGATGAAAGCCATGATAAATTGTGTAAAGGATTATCCATCAAGTTGGCGTTTTTGAATATAGATTTTAAATTATAGAGGCTTATGAACCGGGAAACTAAAATCTAGGACTTTACACTATTATCTTCATAATTTAGAAAGAGCAATGATGAATGAATCATTTATAATACTAATTAAACACGTGTACCTACTGCATGTGGTGGAAATCAAGTTAAGCGTTTATTTGAAAAACTAAATATTATATTTCCAACAATTGTCAGGCCTCAGGTTCTCTATTTTCTCTTCAAGGTTAAGGTGCAATCAGGTTTTAGATTTTCTTTGAAAGGTTTTATCTATGTACCAAGTTTATTAGTTAATTCTCCTCCTTTGCTCTTGGATGTAGTTTATTGGTGTAGGACCACATTATTGTTATATTCTTATTCTGGTATATTATCTTCTCAATATCCTAGTAATTGGGCTTGCGACCTGCCTAATAAGTCTTTTACACTTTGCATGGTCCTTTTTACAACAAGTAATTTAATTTAGAAACTAATTCTTTTTTAATTTTCTCTTTGAATTCAAGTTCTTTGTAATTATGAAATTTATGAACAATATTACTTCTCAATCTAATGGCTCAAATCGCGATGCCAAAACAACTTGGAAACCTTGAGGGCTTAGTACTTAAGCACCATACTGTGGTTGTTATAAAGTCTTGGTATCCAAACCTGGACCTTATCCATCTACAAATGATTATATACTAGGTCTAAAAGTTGGATTTGTATGTATCATTACAATGGATCTGAACCCAGACCTTGATATTTTCTAACATATTAAATTACTATCAAAACAAATGTGTAAAAGTTTTTATAAACCCTCGATAACTGATTTTGACCCGGACCACAAGTACACCCCTAATCAATTAGATAGGGTGATAGTCTTGGACCCGTATCCGTACCTGGACCTTCATGATTGGTTAGGGTCAGTCTAAAAATGCTAAAACGAAGGTTCAGATCTAGGTTTAGGTTGGAAGTACCTAATTCGACCCAATAGCAGGCTTTGTGCCAGACACTGATAATTGCTTGACACTTACTGTTGACAATTGATTAGGATCTGAGAAAGATTCATATGAATACACTAGAATATAACCTAAATCTTTCAGAATAACAATAAACAAAATCAAAATGTCAATATTTGTGTAACTTCTTGCTAGTGTATCAAGCGCCGGAAAGTGGATGTATGGATGGTTCAATGTGCTCTTTTATACTGTCGTCTCATACAAAATTGATAGTTTGCTAAAAGTCTTTAAACCATTTAACTTATGGTGTTTAGTCTATTTGTGTATAGCAGGCCACATCTTTATTGGTGGATTTTAAATTTTAATGCTCTATTTTATAATTTTATTTGATAGGAATCTTAGTTGAATTCTTTATATTATTATTTATTTTTCTAGTCTATTTGATAGGATTTTAAATTTTATTTGATTAGGCCACACCCCTAATCAATTAGATAGGGTGATAGTCTTGGACCCGGATCCGTACCTGGACCTTCATGATTGGTTAGGGTCAGTCTAAAAATGCTAAAACGAAGGTTCGGATCTAGGTTTAGGTTGGAAGTACCTAATTCGACCCGATAGCAGGCTTTGTGCCAGACACTGATAATTGCTGGACACTTATGGTTGACAATTGATTAGGATCTGAGAAAGATTCATATGAATACACTAGAATATAACCTAAATCTTTCAGAATAACAATAAACAAAATCAAAATGTCAATATTTGTGTAACTTCTTGCTAGTGTATCAAGCGCTGGAAAGTGGATGTATGGATGGTTCAATGTGCTCTTTTATACTGTCGTCTCATACAAAATTAATAGTTTGCTAAAAGTCTTTAAACCATTTAACTTATGGTGTCTAGTCTGTTTGTGTATAGCAGGCCACATCCTTATTGGTGGATTTTAAATTTTAATGCTCTATTTTATAATTTTATTTGATAGGAATCTTAGTTGAATTCTTTATATTATTATTTATTTTTCATTGTGTACATAATATTATCTTTCATTTTGTACTTTATTCAATTATATATAGATCTGTAGTTGTTACTTGCTATTTGTACACTAGTTGTATTTTAAAATTTATTAGTTTTGCATATATTTTTTCTTTCTGTTATTCTATGTATATGATATAAGCATACTTAGGTTATATTTTTACCTTTTAGGTTGCTGCATATTCAGATGGCCATGTGAAAGTCTATGAACTCTTGGACCCACTGGAACTGAACAAGTGGCAACTTCAGGTTTAGTCCTCTCTTGTCTTCATCATAGACTAAATATATATTACTAGTTAAGTATGTGAACCTATATGCTGGCAAAAGATTTTTTGTTGGTTTTGCATACTTTTCCCTATCATATTTGTCTTTTAAACAGTAATCTTGTACCCTTAATTATCAATTAATTACTTATAAGACTAAAACTAAATATATCAGGTTTACCTTTCATAGTGTCCTTTAATGCTTCATGCTGTTTGTTGTATTTAATAATCAATTTCATGTTCTTCTACCTTAATAACTTTTATTAACTTTTCTAGAGGTACGAAAAGCAATTTCAAATGGTATTTGATCACATGTTTTCTCCAAACTAAATGGTATTATATGCCTCTAGAACATTCCTAAAATTTCTGGCATGCATATATAACAGTCTATGCCTGCTTTATAATAGAAATGCAGTTCTACAGTTTTTATCATTTACCTGGACATCAACCTGCTACTATGCTGCTGTCGCTAATATTTGTTTCATGATATATAACATATACACTTAAGAAATGCAACATTACATTGTCTAACATTTCTGTTTTCTCTTTATTTAATGATGTTACTGTGTTATCAAACGCTTGCTCATCGCCATTATCGGCACTAACCTGACAGTTACTTCTGCATTCGTTTCTATATCTTGCTAAAATTTGACTAGCATTCTTATTTTGCATTCTAGTAAGTTTATTTACCTATTTGTTGAAATTGTAGAATAATCTGTCTTTATCTCTTCAGTTCTTATTTTTACGCTGTGTAATAGTCCATGGAATGGGCTTCGCATACCAAAGTGACAAGATATAGGTATGAAGATACTGGTAGATATGTCTGTTTCTAATTAGTTGGAGTACAAATACATTATTTTGGCTTCTTACATCAGATCCACTATCTAATCTACAAGCTTTTGAATGCCCAAAACTAAATGGACCTGATATTTCTTACCTATGCACCAAGTTCTGGAAAATGGACAGTTAGAAATATATTTTTTTTCTTCTAGATCTATGGTTAGTGCATATAAATTGAGAAGCCAAACCTTTGATCACGACTTAAATAGTCAAATCTTTGTGCCTATTATTTGTTGGGTTAGAAATATCCTAGATCATAGTTCTTAACAAGTGTGTGAACTCACAGATAAGTAAATTCTGTAAGCAATTCTGCTACATCTATACTTTTGGCTTTATTAGAATACATCCATGATCTCCCTCTCTCTCTCTCTCTAACATACACACACAATATAATAAATTTCATAAGCAATTCTGCCACATCTTAAAATTTCGAGTTTATTAAAAAACATTTAAAATAACAATACGAACTTAAGGTTCACTATAACATTGGGAGGAGGAATAAAACATAACATCAAACATACCATCTAGAGATGTTAAAAAGAAAAAAAAATTATGCTCTTGACGGTTAAAATTTATTAATCAATGTGCCACAGCAATCCTGTCACCATTCATAGTGTATTCATGGCTATCAACACCTGTGGTGACTCCGATCTGTAGTTTGGAGTCACTAATTGAGAGATCTTCAACCTCTAATAGCCCTTCACCTCTCATTAAATCTCTAATGTTAGGCACTGCTGTTAGAATTGTTTGAGGGGGTGTGATGCTTGGGATCTGATGGGAGGTAGGAAGCTATTAGAATTGTTTATCTTTAGCTTGATGAACATGATATGTTGACTACCTCTAAGGCAATGAAAATGATGGTGGTGAAGGAACAGTATAGAGCTTCGTCTTTTTACCCCTTTTCCTTTTTGTACAGACTTTTAGATATTATGTTTTGCTTTTTCCTGTTTTATAACTGAACATTATGGTTATCACAATAAGTTGGGTGGATGCATCTTTTGGAACATTGTTAGGAGCTTTTATCTGTATGGTTGTCTCCATGTGTGCATGTGCATTGTATGCATACATGTAAATGTCTATGTAAGTACATAATTATTATTGTCGTGCCTACGATGTATCTATATCCTCAAATTTTATAATTCTCAGCTATCAATGTAGGCATGGCAGTTAATTCCTGACTATCAATGTTTTTAATCCATTATCTTAATCCATTATCTGTATGACCGTATCAACATGTCATCGAATGCCAGCTGCAAGGCAATTAATTGCTTTATAAGGGTATTTTAGCTCCCTTCCTAGTATGTGAACCTGTAGGCATGCAGATTACAATCAAGAATGAGAAGGAAGGACTAGGGAAGAGACGAGACTCCTTTACTCTCACTATTTAAACCTATTTTTACATTATTTTTGCTCTCTCAATCTTGGGCTTAGCTAATGCTACAATGATCAATTTATTAAAAAAATCTTTTTTGAATAAAGCCTGTAATCTGGACTTTAACTGAGGACTTCTGTAACCCACCGATTCCCTTTTCACCTAATATAGGCACAAGGGGCACACTTGAAATTTATGATCTTTTCTATTAGGACCGATTCTTGCTCTACCTTTTTCACTTTCTATATATTAAACTTATTAATTTCAAGTTGTTCATCACATAAAATCATCAATGGATATGCAACATTTGTTTTTGAGAAATACCACTACCAATGTTGCATTGATTGCCGCTTAGGCCTGGCTTAGTTGGCAGAGAGGGGGGGTTGGGGGGGGGGGGGGGGGGGTTTGGATTGTAGCGGGTCCCCAGTTCAAGACCAGATTATGGTCGCTCTTCCATAAAATATTGCCTTGGGTTGTTGCATGATTCATGAAATAACACTTTAGTTTTATGTTCTATCTACCCTTCTTACAAGCCACTGGCTTAAACCTATTTTTTTGTCAGTAAGAAAAATATAGACATGGTCTTCCTTGGCTCAATATTTTCTGTTACCAGCTCCATTTTTTCCTTTTGGAGTTTTCATAGTACGACCACTATATTTATTCAAGCCTTTTGATGGTATAATGTAGTTGCTATCTATTCACTTCTAATATTTTCTTGCAGGCGGAGTTCCAGAATGTGATCGATTCAGTCTCTAGGTTCGGAAAGCCATCATGTATATCTGCTGCTATTGCATGGAATCCACGGAGGGGTGAAAGTCAACTGTCAAGTTTTGTCTTGGGCTATAATTCAGATTTGTCTCAATTGAATTCCCCTAAGGTTCGGCTATGTAAAGTAGTTTGGAATTAATATTTATTGTGGGTAACAATGAATAATACCTTTTTGTTGTATTATTAGTCATAAAGTAAACTTGACCAAATGATTATTTTTTCTAGTTAGATGTTTTTTAGTTAGAGGTTCCTGATGATCTCTCATTCACAAATTTTTGAAAATAGCATTTATGATAAAGGGTGGATTCTCTCTGGGCCGAGTGTACCTCTAGACCAGTCAGAGGATTACCGATAATTCTTTTTTGAACTAGAACCTCTAACGTCATACTAATACCAGTAAGACTGATGTTGTTGACACATGTATTTATAAGTTATTAACTATGATAAGTATATTTGGTTTGCACATGTTCAAACCCTAATTTCAAAACCCTAACCCTAATTTTGCCTCCGTCCTGCGTCGTGTGGGAATGTTCATATTTGGGGGGTTTAAAGGCTGTTTTTTATTTAAATATTTATGAACTTTGTGTGTTTATGTGCATGCACGTATTTTCTTTTTTGGTGGTTTTTTTTTTTTTTTTGTTGGGAGGGGGGGGGGGGGGGGGTGGTGGTGGGGGTGGATGATGGTTCTTTTATGTGGTTGTGTGTGCATTAACTAATAGTTTGTTTTAATTGCATAACTAGTTGTTTTTTCTCCTGCCATTGACTTGTATATTTACATCAAGGGATGAGGAATTTATGATATGAGACATAAATCCTTGGCTGTTTCTTCTCAGTTTCAGTGGGTCCAGTCTGAAACTAGATATAAATCTCGTTTTGTTTAGTTTTGGTTATTATCTGTCATTCGGACTAATTTCATTAAATTTCGAACTAGTTTCAGAAAGTTCCTGTTAAATTTTGTTAAATTTGGGTTAAAACTTACTAAAGCCTACTGAAACTTATAAAAAAGATTTAAAATTAAAGGATGAAAAGGGGCTAATATTCCTAGTTGTTAATATGTTATCCTTCAATTTCTATAACGATCCCAATTCCTTGAATTATAAAATATTATATATCGATATTGTGTAATTTTAAGTATAAGCATAATTTAACTTTAAATTAATGACATTCATATTTATTTAGATTATATTTTGGGCAAACTAGGAAAGTACCGCAAGTTTGTTTATCTTATCTATAGCACACATGTTTATATTACTTACTCCCTAGGCACTGCACATGAAAAGCACTAAAGTTTGCAAGCAATATTAGTGGTTATAATACTCGTCCTATATGTTTACATGATGGAACCTAAACTTGAAACAAAACCATCAAAACTAGCAAAACTTGGCGAATCCTTTTCTTACAATGTGGGTCTAAAACTGACACTGAGTTGTCAAATCTTGATTTGGACAAGTGTTTAAAAACCTACTCGTCAAAGTACTTGACCGAGTACTCCAACGTTTTTCGAACACGTCGAGAGCAAGAAACTTGATAAAAAAAAGGGAAAAAACAAGTACTCATTTGATTTAACTAAGTACTTGGCTGAGTCTGAGTTATAATACAGGTATTCGAACCCCTAACTGGATGAGAAATAAAAAAGAGTTGCAATGTTTTTACTAAACCTAACACTCCACCTTTTGTTATGAAAAGGATCAATTTTTGGAAAAACCTAAAGCCGAGATAAGGAATTGATTTTGAATCTTTTGTTTCTGATAACATATGTTTATAATGCCTAAAATAATCAACTTTACAAATGCCAAAGGGGTCAAGAGTTTCTTAATAGTTCTCTACTACCTTATAAATTTTATTTCTTTTTTTAATTACACTTGCAGTGTATCTCTTTCAATTTTCTTTAGAAAAATTTGTCCTTTATTTTTAAAAATAAGTATATTGCTTTTTACCATATCTACACTTGAAAATGGTTTAACCTTCATATGTATTTGTTGATTTGTTAACTTTAATGACATAAAAGATGTACTTTTTAAAATTTTAAATTATTTTTAGGGATATTCTAGTTTATTAGTATTGATAATTTGATAGTTGATGTGAGATCACATGTTCTTTTATTACATATATAATATTCTTGTATATACATATTAAAAATATTAATATTTTGAGTTTTGTACAAGTAATCTAAGTACTCGCCAAGTTTTTCAAGTACCCACTACTCATTCTCAGACTGAGCGCATAATAAAACTGGGTTTTAGAACACTGATTTGAACTATAGCTTTAGATAATCATTTTATGAAGTTTTGTCCTTGTCTTTCTTTCTGTAATTGTTAGAGATTCATAATTCAGAAAACCATTGTTGATTATGCCCTGCTTAAGTGGAAATTTTCTTATGCATGGCATACACAGAAATATTTAAAGTAACAATGGTTTTGTAACTACTATACAAATTACCCTATCAAGAATTAAGACTCATTGATTTATGAGTTATCAAATCAAAATGAGTTTTTCGGCAAAGTAGTAAACTAGATACATCTTAAATTAGAATTTGGAGGAAGGATTTCAAAGAGCTAGTTTTCTTTAGGTATTTAGTTGGTCATAAAAATAAATGTGAACAAAGCTTAATATTAAGCACTACGGAGTTCGATGATTGTTTCTGATTATTTTCCACTTGAAAATTATTTTAATTTGTTATTATTGGTTATGCATTTTATTTAATGCTATCATGATTTTCTTTTATGCCTGCCTTTTCTGATTTTAACTAATATTTTGACATTGCTTTGGAGTTTTTTCCTATTGTGATGTGGTGGGTTTTGCATTAGTAAGACATTCATATGCACTTTCTGAATAAAATTTGTAATTTGTTGGTATAATAAACATTTTTTTTAACAGGCTCATGAATCCTTTGTTGTTGAGAGTATAATTCTCATGAAATTAAATTTTCAATAGATTTGGGAGTTTGAGGAGGCTCATCAACGTTGGTTACCAGTTGCTGAGCTGGGTCTACCTGGAAGTAGTAATGATGGAGTAAATGCTGTAGCTTGGGCACCTAACATTGGCAGGTAATCAAATTTGAGTTACCCTGCTGTTCTGCATTGTTTCTGTCGAAGCAGGAAATGATAATTCACGTGAGTTATTTTCATGTAGACATATTTATGCTTTTAGTGTGTTATAACATGGCTATGATTGCAGCAGCAGCAGCAGCAAAAACAATAAAAACATCATTATCATTATTTAGGCCTTTCCGCATCAATGTAAGGCCCACTACAGAGCAGAACTCCATAAAGATTTGATGGAGTCTTACGATCGGATGTTGACCTAACATCAACTCTCTTATTATTAGCAATGATCACTTAGCCGAATACTAAGGCCAAGAGGGGCTTGTCTTAGTCCAAAACAGCCAGTTGACGTCCACTTTATTTTTCTAGCCTTCGAAAATTTCTGTAAGGAAAAATGATGATTAGTTTGCTATGAGAATCATACTCAACTCGAAACTTATATAAAGCCAAAGTTACATATAATGCAGTCCCTATACATCAGCACTAAAGCTTTGTGTCCAAAATTTTGGGGTAAGCTACTTCAATTCTTTTCTTCCATACAGTTCTACTAAGGGTCGTCTCAGTCACTATTAAGCATTTTCAAGTCCTTTTAAGTACATCAACTATAATTCTATGCCACTCTACTAAACGAGTGCACTTATTGGCCATCATTGCATGTGGCCAAACCATCTCAATACATTTTTCCTCATTTTATCCTTCCTTAGATTGATCTCCAACTTCTTACGAGTGCACTCATCTCTTATGTTGTGTCTTAGTGTATTTTCACTCGTTCATCTTAGCATTCTCATTTTTAGTGCACTCATTTTTTTCTAAGTTGTTTCTTAATTGCCCAAACTCTGAGCAACAAAGCATAGCTGGTCTTATAGTAGTCCTATAGAATTTCAACTTCAATTTCATGGGTATTCTATGATCATGTAAAATTCCAGAACCACCCCTCTATTCATAACTATTTGCTTTGATTCTGTGCACTATATTTTTATTGACATCTCAACCTTGATGAATAATTGATCCTAAAAGGCAAAACAATCATATGGTATTTCTTGATCGTCAAGTACGTTCTTCCCTTCTTAGGTTTTTGATAAAGTTAAATTCTATATAATCTGTTGTCATTCAACTAATTTTAAGTTCTTCAGATTCAAGAGTTTCGCTCTATCTTGGACACGTGTCAAACACTTGACACTTCTTGGACACTCCTCGAATAGAAATTTGTTGAAAACTTATTAATCTTTCTTTCAATTTTACAATATATTTTAAAGATAAGATACTTCTCGGCCAATTCTGGACACATGCATATTTCCTTCACGCTTTTTGTTTACTTCTCAAGTTTGGATTAATTATTTCTTCTTATTTATATGTCAAAATTATTTAGTATAGTGGGAAAATTTGATAATAATGGATGAGAAAAGTAATGATGCTCTTATCTAGATTATGTATTTTAAATTATAACATTAATGATTAATGTATTAGGTGCACTTTTGTGTGCATATACGTAGTTGTATCCCTATAACCTATATTTTACCAATTTGGCATATACATACCTGCATCGTTACTTATGTCTATGCTACCTAGTTCCCTAGTTTAATCGACTTAAACTATGCTAGGAACAAAAAATATGCACTGGGTGATTCTTTTTTATGCTTAATAAGTTCATCTATAGCTAATGTCAAAAGATAGGGATGTAATGCTGATTTTTGATGTTATCTTATGGTGATTGAGAAAAATCCTGTCTCACTTCTTTTAACCTTGTTACTGCTTTATCAGGCATATCTTTATTCTTAATCACATAACATAATATACCTACAAGATACTTGTTTCTTTTCTGAAGATCCACCGTAATATCTCCCTATAAACCTTATAGTAATATCTCCTTATGGACCTTATTGTAAGGTTTTTTAAATCAATGAAAACCATGTGTTTATAGCTCTTTTTCTTTATTTCTCCATCAAAGCGCTATGATTACTTAAAATGTTAATCAACTTGCTAACTGTAAGGTGCTATTGTGCTATATGCTAATGCAGAATAGGCTGTTACAGACTTTTCAATATTACTTTATCTTGTGACTCTTAATATCCTTATCATATTTCAATTCTTGTGGGTTTTAGCATTCAGTTTCAATTATTCACTTTTCTGATTATGAAATCATGAATTCTAGACCTTACGAAGTGATAGCTATTGCTACTGGCAAGGGAATTACGATATGGCAAATAGGATTGACCCCTGAGTCTGATGGAAGGCTTCCTACAGACAAGGTTGCGGTACTCTTAGGTCATGATGGTGAGGTATGGATTATTTAATTTTGGAGTAATATCCATTTGTCAAAGAATGGATTGTTTTTCCTTTTCCCATCAGAGTAAAATTCTTCACTGTTTCACCCTGTTTTAAACTGCCCTCTTCTCAACTCTTTTCTTTTAAGTAGAAATATCTTTTTTTATTTCTAACCGCCAAGATAGTTTCCTATGATATGGGAGTACCCTCAATTGAAAATTTGGTATTCTTGATGCACAGACACGGTACACGTGGCTATTCATTTCTTAGTACTTACCAATGTGTAAACACTATTGACCTTATAAATATGTGTAAGATGAAGACATTATCGTTGTTTTTTGACAACTGCCCACTATTAGAATAATAGAATATTTAGGATTTTTAATGTAATTTCTCTATTTTCTTTATATAAATAACACGTAGAAAAAACTAGATGGATATGCTATCCCCACTATTAGAATAATAGAATATTTAGGATTTTTAATGTAATTTCTCTATTTTCTTTATATAAATAACACGTAGAAAAAACTAGATGGATATGCCATCTTTCTTCTTATCTACTCAGACATGTATCAAATCATTTTCCCTTCATATTGTCATCTTTATTCAACTAGAGTCATGCTGGGCCGCTCTTGTGGAGTGCATGCATAGCACCGATATTGATGGCCATCTACTGATACACTCTTACTAATAGTGACCTACAGTTACCAACGATAATCAACTATTGTCTTCGATTAACAACAATCTATTGACAATTACCAACAGAAATTTACTAACACCACCTACCGGCAGATATCTATCGCTGTCGATCTATCGATGACAATGTATTGACAGTGATATACGATGATTTTATAGATAGTGATCTACCAACACCCTATCTAACCTCATTTCTATGTTTTTATAATGATTGTCTATCAGATTTAGATCGAAGATATTTTCTATTCTCTGCAAGATTGTTACTTGGTTGGTCTGTACTGTCTCTAGACTTTACGTGCTCCTGTATGCCTCCATACTTTCTTCGAACCTGGTTGTCTCTAATAACTATTTCTGTTTGTATGAGCTTCTCAATTGAATTCTAAGAACTCATACCAATTTGGTTGTTTAAGAGATTATCAGGTAATCTCTATATTTTGTGAGGTTGTCTTATGTCCTTTATAACAAGATGAGCATGCCCGACTTGAGGGTGAATGCTAGCACAGTACATTCTTTTCCTCTTTTTTGTAACAATCTGGGAGCAAATGATATATGCTTTAGGTTGAGGGGGAGCGTTAGAATATATATATGATATATGCTCTAGGTCTCCAATATAATTTTTGTTTTCTCTACTATGAAAATATCATGTAGTAATCCTAGATGGGAAATGTGCAACCTTTCTTCTTATTAACTCGGACACGAATTTGTAATTATCTAGATCCATGTATCATGCTTTTTATTGGTCCATCTTAGCAACATAGAAGGTGCTTCCTTTCTGCGTCGGCATATTTTTTGTCTTCTCATGAGTGCGTGCATGTGTCTATGTATGTGTGTGTGCATGTATGTGTGCGTGTGTGTGCGTGTATATGTGTGTGTGTGTCTATATATATATATATATATATATATATATATATATATATATATATATCCCGTGATAGAACCATCAACCATTCTTGCCTTTCCAAAGAGAGGTTCCATAGCCGATAAAAATACAACACTTTCAAAATACTCTTCTTCTGATAATCTGTTGTATTTCCATCCTTTTGGTGCTCTTGCCTGGAGCTAATTCTCTCCGCTCCAAGGAGGCCACCAATGAGTGAAGTGATTGTTCTTTCAAGATAAATTGGAGGCATATAAATTTGAGTTATAAATGTCGTTGCTCCCAGCCTTTTCAATTCTTGACCATGTGTATGATTCTGTATCAAGTACAGGACATGTTGGCAACGGTACATGACTTCCACATTTTTTTTTTTGGTGAGATTCCAAGCAAGGAAGGAACAAATTCAAATTCATCAAACTCCTTAAAGACAAGATTAATGCCATGAGCGGCACACTTATTCTTAAATACTTCTTCCAACTTAAATTGTTGGTGGTTAGATAGTTGTCTGAAATAAATTGGATGGCATTTTGAGGCCCAATGGCAATATCTTTATAACCAATGAGATGAAATTGAAAATGTATCGTGTTTTTTTCTTGGACCCCAAAGGACATGGTTATTTCATGAAAACCACACCTTTAGGAAAAGCTGCAAGCAAATTCAAGTATGGCCTTTTTCCTCCGTTTGTCCATGAACCTGGCATGATTTTGCAACAGGAACTTTTCCATGATTCTCTCATGCTTTGTACATGATCATTGACTTCACACTTCAAATTCTCTGATAGATTTCTTCTTGCTGTTTCACTACAAGGAGCTTCATATGCCAGTCCAACTTTTGCAACCGCATCGAGTGCTGCATGGAAAGTACAGGGCCTCAATAAAGTAAATGGCAAGCTATAAATAACTATAGATCTAATATTTGCTTTGTCCACTTCTTTTTCTGAATTAACCATTGAGTTAATAGTTCTTTGAGCCAAATTACTTGATTGGTTTCCCTCTCGAATAGTAACTGCTTCATGTACAAGGGATCTCAAAGAGCTTCCTGTAGGCTCCCGAAAGTCATTAAGCTTGTCTCTCATTCTTTGACTCGATTTCTTTCACTCCCTTTATAGTGGTATCCTGAACAAGATCGGAAACTTTTAAATGAGAGTGAACATCCCAACATGGAATATTGGATAATTGATTCATTATTCGAGTTATGCTACCCACAAAATTATCTTGACAAAAGTTGCATCAAATTCTTCACCCGTAAAATTGAGTTACATGTTGCCATGATGTATCTTTTCCTCTAGGCATTTTGTTGAAGAGTACACATATTAGAGATGAAGACAATAATATCAGAATAGAATAGAAAATGAAACAACAAACAAATCCATTAATTAAAAAAATTATTAAACGCCTAAAGAACTAGATTTTACCTTGTAACATAAAGAAGTTATAGTTCCTTGATCTCCCTCTCTCCTTATATAGGTTGAGCTACATCTAAAGTAAAGGACATAAGACGACAATTTGTACTGCAGTCTAATATATAAACAATCCAATAATATTGTTTATTTATTCTAATCAAAGTTTTTACTTTAATTCTGATGACTCTTTCTAGCTTCTTCTCGATTCAGCATCCAACCAAATGATTATTTTATTCTTCTGTGTCCTTAATGAAATACAACCATGAGATCATCAAATTTTATCAGTAACAAAGTGAAACATAAAGCTTACAAGAGATAAGCTTGACATAGTTGAAGAACAGGGCAAAAGGAAGTTCCTTTCTTTTTAAGACCTACTGAGAACTACAGCTTAGAATAATTTACGCTGTCACATAAATTACATAATTGATTGTCCAGTCAAAAATTACCAAGAATCAAATGAAAAGAAAGAATAAGAATTATCATAGCATGAAATTGACAACTTATTAAAATGTTCTTTTCTTTCTTGAAAATGTTTCTTCTTCAAAAGTTAAACTTTTAAATTTCCAAACAATTGTCAATCCATTCTATCCTATTATACAAAAAATGAAGATAGATTGAACAAGATTCAAACAAATCTATATAAAGTCTGAGATCATACCAAAATTTGAAATGCCCCAATTTAACATCTAAAGTTAACTCTACTATAAAAGTTGGATATGAAGATCGCCATCATCTGAGTCATTGTTCACTAGAAATCAACCTATTCATCATGCCATGTCGAGATTATTTAGGATTTAGGGAGAGGAACATTTTGGAGAAGGAAGAGAATTGTTGTGGACTCGCGATTCAAAAAGTAGTCTGAGACTTCAAGAGATGCCTCAATTTCCGATCACACAGACTAGGGGTGCAAAAGGAGCAGATATATATGCATCCATATCCATATTTGTTTTTTGACCCGAATATGAATTCAGAACCGAATTGGTAGTGGTCGTGAAAACCATTACCATATTTGACAAAAACGTAAGTGCATATGATACTGATATCTATAGTGACGAACACAGATCCAATGTGGAAAGGGTAATTTCATAATTATAGGCCTTTGTATGTAGAAATCACATGAGTATGTGGAATTAGTAATATTTTATGCTAAAAAATTTATACAATATTATATAGTTAGTATATTATCAATAAATATGAGACTTGGTAAAGTGTCATCAATCAGTTATTTAGAGTCAATTTGTGACTAAAGAGATGCGTTAGTTTTCTATAAATAATTTTAATATATGAACCTGTTATGCAAATTTTATTCAGATTATATTCAGATTTTCACATATATTCAGATTCGGATGGGGATCAAGCAAAAAAGAAATAAACAAAACCATATCTATATTCATATTCACTTCGGTTACAAAACCTTTACCATACTTGGAAAATTTCGTATCCAAATCCAAATATAGTTGGTAATATCATACCTGTTTGTACCCCTAACACAGACGGTCTTATGGCAAATTATTCACAAAGTTCGTAAAATTTGCAATTGACGCGAATAATTCGTGAATAGAACGACTGTATGGAAATTTGTTTTGGTGCTTCAAAAACTCAAGAATAATCATGATTTTTTGAAATATTCAGTGGACTTTGCGACTATGGTCATTAACATTGTTAAAGTTGTTTCTTAATTTTTTTTTTTTTTTTTTCTATCTAGTAGCTCAGTAAGCTGCCTCCTCTTTGCAGTGTACCATAAAATTGCTAATACAATTGAAAGAATTGCAGGTTCTGTTTGTACTTATTTTCAATTTCCCAGGAAATTCTTCCAGTGCTACTTGCATAAATAGCAAATTAATTTTCTGATATTCTTGATACACATCGAGACATTTGTCTGTTATCCTTTCAAGTTGTTTGTCAGTTTTCATTACCTTGATCCTTCTTAAGTATATTTTAAAAAATTAAACTTTCTGTTATAACATGATAATGGATACTCTCTAATCTTTACACTTTTCAGTTTTTTGCTATAACCACCTCTATATTTTCTGGGTAATCGATAAATTGTAATTTCTAACCCACTCCTTGGATTATGCTTATGAAGCTTTTGAATGTATGTTTTCCCTCTGTATTGAACTTTCTCCTGTTACTCATACTGTCTTTCTAATTGAATAATATAACCTTAGTGCAATGCACATGTGGTTCTTCCTTTCACACTCACTTGCATATTCACTCCATCTTATACATCAAGTTCTTATCATCAGTCTCCTTATGTTTATTCTTTCAATTTCATGATCCTTCCAGTTCATCTAACATTTGAAATTGGCTTGTTTTTTTTGTTCTCTTTCATCATTTGTAAGGCATTACCTTGCCTTTGGACCATATCTACTGTGTGCGCATTGTTTTCGTATTGAACATAATGTAAATAAACTGTCTGATTTGCTGAGTCTTAAGATTTTATTCCTTGTTTATTTACTTTGAGTGTAGATTTGGCAATTGGAGTGGGACATGAGTGGTATGACATTAGCATCTACAGGAGATGATGGCGTGGTTCGATTATGGCAGTCCGACTTGAATGGCGTCTGGCACGAGCAGGCAGCTCTTGAAAGCAAAGGAGAGCAACAATAATAAAATCATCTAGTCCGGGGAACTTCCCCGGTTGCCTGTTTGTTGTTTTCAAGCCTAGCTGTGATTTCATTTTCTTAGCATTCATCTGTAATCTGTATTTATTTCAAAATCTGAAAATATTACCTCTTCTTGTGTGTTTGTAGTATGCAGGCTTTCAAGGTATATGCGCTTGTTCTATCTTTTAATTTTCACTTTTAAGATCTGATGTTGGAGAAGAAAATTGTTCTTTTCAATAGCCAAATCATGTAGTTGAAGCCTTGTAGAACCTAGTCAGTACGATTTTACATCCTTCTCTACCACCATTTCTTTAATGCTAATCTTCAATCTATCACATCATATAATCAGTTTTAGCACCTGCTGGACTGAATACTTCAGATTGTGCAATGTTGATTGGTGTGCTCTTGCCACACTACAAACTCTTTTGCAAGTTCTTCGACGCCTGCTGAGGAAACTCCTATTCTGTGAAAGTTGGGAGTTTTCTCTGTTGTTTATTCTGCAAGCTGTTGTAGAGGGAGGGATAATCTTTTCATATTTGGATCTTGGTAGCTAACAGTTATACTGGAGTGTTTGATGACTGTGTTGGTGTTAAGAGCTAGCATGGTCGAGTCCACCGGCAAATTTCTAATTCGTTGCTCCAGAGTGTTCGAAAGAACGGGAAATTTTTGTTGGAAACAACATTGCTCAATGAATCTTTTTATTGTTTTTCAAAGTTGCACTCTGTTATTTCATCATTACTTTGTCGAGGGCATTGCCTTGTTCCAACTATTCCTTATTCAGTAATTGTTCAGTTCCGATATTCTTTGTTCAGTAGTTGATTAAGAGCTAGCATGCTTGAATCAACAGTTTTTTATTTGATTACCTATATAATAATACTTGTATTGAACTGACAGCATAAGCGCTCTATGGCACACCCTTGGCCAACGTTGATTGGGCTCATGGTGGTGTTGAATCGTTACTTACTTACCATTACTAACTTGCTCATTGTGTTTTGGGATGTAGAGAGGGTTTGATGAAGATCCAGTACGTGCAAAAGGATACACCTCTGATCGGTTCTGAAACAAAAAGCAGCCTTCTAACTAGCTAACACGTATTTATTTGAATATCTGAATGAAGATCAATCTTCACCACTTAATTTGTAAATAAAAAGAATTCCAAGTATATAGAATTGAATTGTCATTTGTAGAATGTGACAGTACTTAACAGGTAGTTGTATCTGGTTTCTTTATAAAAATATTAAGTTAGTTACATCATCTATAGCTTCTTTATGATACAAGTTCAGGGAACATTTGGTACCTTTATTATCTTTATACTTGTTTATATGCAATATTGTTTCTAACTGTAATTTCTCCATTGCTATTACCTCAAAAGATTTCCCCATTGCCATCTGATGTGCATTTCATGTTGTTATTGTTTTGGTAGATGTTTATCGCTCTTTTTTCTGCTCTGTCAGAGTCAATACGGCTGTCTTTATTAGAGGCATTTTTTTCATAGTCATTTTGGGTGTCATTTTAATGAAAGCTTTGAAACAATTGATCAATTAGATCATCGATTTTAAGTATTCTATGTTGTTCAAGATCATTTAGATCATAGATTTCTCAAAATTATGTTTTTATCGTATGCGGCATGCTGGGATCCTTTGTTCTTTACCAAATGCAGTGAGAATGGAATTTGAGATGATTCACTGAACGGATTCATTACTGTCATCTTATAGAGAGTGAAGGAGTTTCCCTAACAATCACAGTTTGTTTGGGGTTAAAGTTGACATTGGATATGGACGTTTGCTGAGTTCCTTTAGATGAGATATGATATTGCCGTATGACCAATTGGTACATTAAATGCGCATGCTATTGCAATATTTATGCATTATTCAAGTCTAGTTGACTTCTTAAATAGATAATAATGAACCATGCAAACATACACAACCAAAAGAAACTGCAACTAAAGTTTTTGCTAGTGTACTTGTTACGATTGGTTCTTGACATGTTAGGAAAAGAATTTTAGCTTTTCGACTTGGTCATCCAAAGATGGATACTTTTTTTTAGGAAATTGGAAGGTTCATTCGAATGATTGCATGATCTTAAACTGCGATAACAAAAACGTAGGCCTCCATAGTTATCCCTATTCTGAGCAGAAACAATAGAGTATCGCCACTGCACTAAAATACTAAAATTCCAAATTTATGGTAATTGTTGAGAGAAATTATTTTTGTATTTTGAAACTCCTGCCACTACACCAAAACTCCAAAGTTATGGTGAGAACCGAGAGAAATTGTTTTTGTATTTTAACACAGCTCAACTCAATAATCATGCATTATGTGGTTGTTTTAATATATGTTTGGCTCATAGCAACATGTATGATTGAGCGTTTGTTATCTATCTTGCTTGGTTCTTCTATTACGAGCACGTATAAATAGATAATTTGTCATATTGCAAAAGAAATCTATTCTAAATCTCGTATTTCTATCTTGTACATTGGAATTGTTTTCCAAAATTATGCAAATTATGGAGATGTATAACTATATACTTTTTCCGCTCAGTAAGGTAAGGTAGGATCATTTTGATACTGATGCACTGTGAACAAATTACTAGTATATTGCATTTGATGCAGTAATATTTTTTATTGCTAGTGAGCATGTTATGATCTATTTATGTGAAGAGCGAAAATTCTTGGTCTCCCTTCTCTCAGCAGGCCTGATGCTGCTCATAAACTTATTGCTCAACCACCACCCACTTCAGGGGGGTCATGGATGTTCTCAACTGTAAGTCGTTTATGTTCTACAAACAGTTTTTCTCTTATTTTCCAATAATTAAAATGTTTGGCATTATATTTGTCTAATTTCCCTTTCTTTTTAACATAAAACTAGGAAGCATAAGTCTTAGTGTTTCATTAAAAAGATGTCAACTGAATTCTCCGGGTAATTAAAAAACAGAAACAAATTTCCCTTTATTTTATACCAAAGATAGGGAAGTTCAGTTCCTATCAAATTTCCCTTTATTTTATACCAAAGATAGCGGAGTTCAGTTCGTATTTGCCTGCAGTTTGTCATCTGTTATTTTTCTTTAAAGAGTACTTTCTTCATTTGCTGCAAAGTTTTTGAGTGATATGTGAAGTAGAATTATGAGAAGTCTCATGCTTTATTGGTCATAGACGTGAAAGCAATTTGAATCACGGCTACATAATTTCTAGTGTCCTACCTAATAACCAAAATGAACTGAACCCTTTTGTGGAGGATGTATTAACAATGGCCTTGTTACTGCTCGGTTTTCCTGATACAAAGCCTACAATCATCTCTCCCTCACGTTACAAAGAATCAATGTAAGCATCGAACAGAAAATCCTGGTCCAGCTCGATCGACAACGGAACCAGAGAATCCAGCTGGTCCAGCTCCATCGACAACGGAACCAGAGAATCCAGCTGGTCATATACCGGCGAATTGACTGCCGATGTCACTGCAGAGACAGTGAAGTCTGATTCCGATGCTTGCATACTTGGTTCTCCTCCGTAACTGCTTATTCCGCAGGGGGACGCCGAGAAATAGTTCGACTCTGAGGTGGCCGGAGAAAAGAATGCCGCGTTGAAGCTGCTCTTGAAGCAGTTGTCCAGCATCGAGGACGGCGAGAACACGTCATGGTTCTGGTGGTGGCTCTCGGGCTCCATGCCCTTGATGGGCCTGGACGGAAAGGAGGACGTGTATGCTGCTGGCTCCTGAGCCTTGGGGTCCAGGTTGTTGGTTTCAACTTTCAGGTTGGTCTGAAAACGGAGGAGCAAGTGTTGGTTGTTGTTGCTGTGGCGGTCAAAATTGGCGAAAGCCGACGAAGCCACAGCCGCAGGCGGAGGAGACAGCTTCTGTTGGCACATGTGAGTGCCGCGGTAGGTCACCTCGAAGATGGCCGGGTTGTTGTCGGACCTCTGCACCTGCTTCATTGCCAGGCATCCCTGAGAGTTGCGGTGAGTGCATCTGTAGTAGCCTCTGCACATATTTGCAAAGCAAAGTAAATGAGTGTTAGAGCTGTAGCATTCAATTTTGGCCTAATTGTACTGTGCCCAACTTGCTCACGCCCGTTGCTGGGCTCGTCAGTATTGCAGGACTAAACCTTATCTAATAAGGGGGTTGTTGAGCTCTCATGTATTGTATTGAGCATGTGGGGCAATTTTAATTGGAGTCTGTTTGAAAAGTCGTAACACAAACCTTGGGTGTTTAGCTCCAAGGATCTCTTTCTGTCCGTACTTTCTCCAGCTGTGGCCATCGTCCAATGGCCCTTGTGCTTCTGGCCCTAATCCCAGCTTCACCTGGCTAGTCCATTTGGGCTGTGCTTTCCTGCAACAACACAATAGGTCTCATCACAATCTGAGCTCTTAAATTTTTGCTTGGTTGGAACTCAATCAGCATCATGAGCATGGGCATACCTCTTCTTGGATGCCGTCTCCTTGCGCTCGGACTCGAATGGCTGCTCCGAGCTCTCGCTTTGCAGGCTCCCCATGGACGACCGGCACGAGGCCGTACCCGTACTTGCTATTGTTATGGAAATAGCCTTCTCATAGGAAGCAAGTATCTTGTGTACCAATGACTTGCACAGATCAATCGAAGATTGGTTGAGCCGGGCTTCGAGCTCCAGGGCTAGCTCCTGGCCCTGACTCAGCTCCACCACCAACATGTTCGTCCCTTGAACCATTTCCATACTAAATTCTCGGTCTAGAAGAAAGAAATTCGAGTTTGAAAAGAGAAGTAAAGGCTCAGAGCATTATAGTAGCGGTTGTATATTTGGTTCTTCAAGCAAAGAAAGAAAGAAAGGCAAGTTTGAGTCGAGAGAGGAATGGGATTGGGCTTTTTAAGGGTGAGGTGGGGCAAAAGGCAAGTGAGCGCGTTCGAGTGTATTTATAAACAAAAAATGAAAAATGAGAGATGAGGTGATGTGGGTTAGGTTGGCGATTAAGATTAAGCTTGACTAACAAAAGGACAGTTGGACTGGCCTTTGGTCAGAACAATTAGAGAGAGAGAGAGAGAGATCAATGATCATGGAGGCAAGAGATCTTAGAGATGTGGCTGCTGACCAATTCTCCTCTCCTAATAAGCAATAAAATCTCTTTCGTCCTCTTTCTATCTATTCATGTCTTTGTATTGACAAAATAATAATGTCGCAGTGTTCGTTTAATTTGAGAGAAGAAAACAAACTGAAGGCCGAAGTTGCTTAGAACGGACCGGGAAAATTCTAACTAAGTACGCGTATGGAGGTGTGAGGTCAGCAGTGGGCCCTAATGCTTACGTTTTTGGACGGGCCCTTGGCCCATTGGATGTTTAAGAGGCCACGCATGCTTGCGAAGAGTAAAAGGGGTAAGGTTACTTGTGTGGTAAGTGTACTGCTCAGACGCGGCTTGTTATAGAAAACAGGATTTGGAATCCTCCAATGTGGAGCCCCCCCCCCCCCCCCCCCAAGTCTCACGTTCTTTCCTTTTTTAGTTCTTTTTTATTGAAGGTATATATCAATGCAGAGATTGGAATTGGATTCTCTATCTTTGGCAAAAAAAAAAACGAAATATTTTTTTTTTAACTCTAGACTGCAGACTTATATTCTCCATATTCCATTAATGAGCGATAATAGAACAATCAATATAATAATATAGTAAAAGAAGTATAGCTTCCCTCACAAAATAAAACAAAAATACATAAAAGAGACATGCTATATGAAGTTAGCATATATGAGTCCAAATATAAATGTCATGCTATATAGAGTCGGCACGTCCTTGATTTGATCTGTCCTTGCACTGATCACCCTATCCTCCATCCACTCTTTCATGTTCCTTGTCATGGTGTTTGTAGGTCGCCAAATGAGTTGTCCTCAGAGGTGCACCCGTCCTTCGTCTAAATGAAGTCTTGTCCACAATAGTATATCAGAGTGAGTATGCAATGTGCAAGCATCATATGAGATAGCTATCTCTTAAAAAAAAAAAATTCTTCTATTTCTTTTTTGTCAAATATTTCAGCATACTGCTGCAACAACTATTACGTGTAGTTTGCTTTTATCCTTGACTGACCGGATCGAGTTCCAAATGCAATCTCTTGTTGAGAGATTGACAAGTAAATTGACGAGTTGAGTATAGTTACCCACAACTGTCCAAGAACATCCATAGTGTATCATAAGATGTAGTATAGTTTCCTCAAAGACCTTATAAAGGACACACATACTTAAACCTATCCACTTCCTTTTCTGTAGATTATTTTAAGTTAGGGTCGAGTCTTTGGTAATTAGCCAAACAAATGTTCTCACTTTCAATGGCATCTCGTGGACCATATGGATTTCGCATATTACAATCTGTATCCCCCATCTATAAATTGTTTGTAAGTTGATCTTACAGAAAACATGTCATTTTGATTCCATCTCCATATGGGAAGGTCAGTGTCTTCATCTCTCAATGAGATATCTGTCAGCCACTATTTGAACTGATTATATTGTGTTTCCACTTCAGCCGTAGCCCCTTTCTCAATGCTAACTTCCACCTTTATCGATACCAATAATCTTGTATAGTGGCATCTTTATCCAATGCTAGTTTGAAAACTTTTGTAAACATGACAGCCATGGGGATTTTTGAGCACCACGGATCCAACTAGAATGCCACTCTAGACATCCTATCAATCTGGAAATCGATGCTTGATCAGAATATGGATTCTATTGACATAATGTCTTTCCAGAATGAGGAGACTTGAGATCTTTATGCGGCCTTGCTCATCTCCATTTTGGGCCGTATTTGGATATTAACATACCTTGTAATGTTCATTCTCTATTAGAAAGAATATTCAACCATCATTTGATCATTAAGGCTCATGTCATAATATGTGACAACATTTTACGTTGGCTGTCACTGGCCTACCACAACCCTCCTCCTTTATCCTGATTTGGAACAGACAGTGCATAGCACTAACGGATTTATCATTTGGTCATTAAGGCCAAATTTAAAACTCACAAGTCTATTATGCCTAAGCCTCCCTCTTGTTTTGGTCTACATACACACCGCTATGAGACCAGAAGAGAAATAACTTGTGTAGATAAAGCAGTTTTCTTGTAAATCAGTTTGAATATTACAAAATATGAGATATGTACTAGATCAGTAGCACATGGGGATCCAATATTTAAACTAAATTAGGATGTTTTCACATGTATAATCAACCTTTTTTTTTTTTTTTCTTTTTTTTTAGTTTCTTACATATTTATAAGTTATAAGATTGTAGAAAACCCTTTGCTAGATGAGATGACCATTATGCTTTGATTTTGATGCCATAAATCCAACTTTTTTCCTCATGTCCTGTCACAAATTCCCTGATACGAGCATTACAATTGGTAGTGCAATGGCTATCAGTTGGATTATAACTTTCAGTCCTTTATTTGAGAGAGTAGGTAAGGGAATTAGCTGCTCCTCACCTATCTCTGCTAGATTCTACAGTTAATATTAACTGAGGGTTTGGTTTGGAATTTCAAAAGAAAAAAAAACAAATTATGAATAAAACTGGGGAAATTCTAAATGAGCACACCACTTGACTTATTGACCGTAGGTAGGTAGGTTCTGGGAAATTCTATTTGTGCACGGTATTTTACTCTTGGCACCGTGGTTTCTCTTTACACCAAACTCATATTTTGAAATACTGTTATTTTACTTTTTGCGCTCAAAATTTTTTCCAAAAATACCCTCATCTTTTTCTCTAACTTATCACCCGTCCAAATTCATTTAGCAAAAAAATATTTTGGTTGGGTATTAATAACCGACCAAGAAACATGCTGGTCCGGTATTAATACCCGACCAGCAAGCGAAGTCTCCAAAAAAAATTAATTAACGATAAATTTTAAACAAATACGTATAAAACCTAAAAAAATTCAAATCGTACCTTAGATTTGTTCTCTAACACTAATTACATGTTGGAATTTTTCATTTGTATAAGAAAACTCAAATGTAAATTCCAAACTCAAATTTCACTTGTCACGGTGAAATCGAAGAATTTAAAATTCTTTTAATCTTTTCAAGAACGTTAATGTAAAAAATTTTAAGGGTCAAAAAATCAAATAGATGATTTTATAGGAGATGCGTTTTTATTAAATACAAAAAAAAAATTATTTAGGGTTTTAGAGAGAAAATAGAAGAGGAAAATGATGAGTGATAGTTCCAAATTTTAAAAAGTCTTAGTGTGGAATTTATAAGGGTAATTTAGTCCAAAAAAATAATGACAAACTTGTAATTATTTATAAGTTTTAAAATCGTACGTAAAGAATAAATTGCTGTGTGCAAATAGAATTTCCCGTAGGTTTCTTAAGCCGTAAAGAATTATAAATTTACGACTTTCTTCTACTTGTTTTTTTTTTTAACAAACCCTTGACCTAGGTCTCTTTTTCTCCAAGGCAATCTAACTTTTTTTTCGAGCACACACCCAAATCCATTTCTTCCCTAATTTTGCGTGCTTCAAAATTCTAAACCCCAATCTTCAATCTCCTCTATGTTGATCCCTGTCTTGTTCTGTGCAGTGACCAGAGGTTATTTGAAGCAAATTTTGTTTGCATAATAAAGAAAAGATTTCATTGTTGGAGGAGGAAGAATTGAAGGAGCAAGGCCGGTCAGAGTTTGAGAAGGGGCAAGCAGACCGGTCGAGCTTCAGCGAGCGGGGCAGGCTTGCAACGAGTGGGTGGGTTGGGGAGTGAGAGAGCGTCAGTTTCTGAGAAAAGAAGATGGTCTTGACCGTACAAGAGAAAAGGTGTGCTTACTGCCTCTTTTCAAAATAGAGAGTGCTCACTAAGAAATGTGTATTGCCTAAATCAAGCGGTGTGCTCCTTTAGAGTTTACCATAAAAGTGTGCGAAAGAGAGATTCTTTAGAGAAGAAATTTCTAATTTCATGATTTTAGGATATTTTCATTTCTCATTTATCCAAATGCTCACCTAAAAATAGCAAGAACTATTTTTTTCAAGACACAACTAAGATCATGTAATCTTGAGATTTTATTAGATATCCAAATATAATGTAAATCATTTTTTATTTTTAAGAGTAATTTCTGGTTATAAATTACTAACGAAATATTAGAGATAGTAATGTGGACTATATCATTTAAGATTTTGGCTAAATATATAGCTGATCAAATCTTATCAGTTGGTTTCTTATTACTTTTTGCTTGTTTATTGTATTTTGGAGTTCAATTTTTAACTGCAAATATCTAATTACAAGACAGACACAACTCCATAAAGATTTGCTACCAAAAAAATAATTTTTACACACAAATATGTTACAATAGACATATGGAGCCTACTCAGTCTTTCTTATTTGTAGTCGGCTTAGTTTAAGGCTGTGTTTGGATTGAGGGAAAATGAAGGAAAAGAAAAGAAAAGAAAAGGAAAAGTTGTTTTCCACTATTTGGTTAGAGAGAAAATTAGAGAGAAAATAAAAGGGAAAGAAAATGAGAGAAAATGTATTAAATTTATTTTCTTTTTCCTTTTCTTCCTCAAACCCAAAAGAAAATGAAAGAAAAGGAAAGTTGAGAGGAAAATAAAATGGAGATAAATTTTTGCTGAAATTTCCTTGTAATTTTAGTCCCAAGATATTTTTAATTTTTATGAAGTTTGGACCATTTCGTTATTATATGCTTAATTATTTAAAAATTAAAAATTATATTAAAATAATATTAAAATTAATATTTAAAAATATGTAAATTAATATTAAAATTTTCTATAGTTTAATTAGAAATATATTTTCTTTTTAATTTTCTATTGAGCAACCAAATATAAAAAACTGTTTTCTTTTAAAATTTCCTTGAGATTTTCATCTTCATTTTCTTTCTAACCAAACATAAAAATGGAAATCAATTTTCATATCACTTTCTTTCCTTTTCACTTTCCCTTTCATTTTCTTTTCTTTTCTTTCATTTTCCCTCAATCCAAACACAGCCTAATGCTCTTTTAATAGATAGATAATAAGTAATACTTTGGTCGGTAGTTTTGCATTATTCTTAATTTGTCATCATTCTCATTGTCAACCAAGAGATTGGGAAGAGAAGAAATATCTCTAATTTAATAATTCGATATGAATGATACTTTAACGTATTAATACATAAGTTGGGGAAGAAAATAACTTTATCCCAACTTAGAGAAGAACTCTACCCAGATAAGCAATTTGAATCTGAATCTAATCCATCATTCTTAACATCCTGCCGCAAGTTCACAATATATAGTTCAAATATTAAGAGTTTGAAATTGGCAGAAGACGGCACACGTAGAGATCTACAAACAACCATGGATTAGACGATAATGATAAATTTATTAGATGAGTCTTTTGAATCAGGATTAGACTGATAATTAGCAGAATGTAAGCTGAATGTCGAAGATTAAAAATAATGAGACTTAAGAGGAGAGTTTTTGAGAGATTCCATGGTAGAAAGGCAATAGAAATTAATAATAGCATTGCATTGTGTACGCATGATGGTAATTTAATTATGATCGTTTTAGGCCCTGCTTGTTTACTTGGAAGTGTAGGAAATGAGAAAGAGAATTAGAAATAACTTCCTAAAATTAAAGTGGCAGAAGAAGCTATTTCTTGCTCTTTTTTTATTTGTTTGGTCTATATTGGAATTGAAAAGTGTATACTTATTTTACTTTTACAAGTTAAGTTGGAAAAGGGAAGGAAATAAAAAAGGAATCTTTTGATTTTTTTAATTATTTTTTTTCTCTATATGTGAGATATTTCTCTCTTCCAATAGTGTTGGGGTGGAAGAAAATTAGAGAAATTATATTACCACATAGGATCCAACTCAGTAATTAGAAAGTAATTTCTAAATTACTTCGAACTAAACAAACAGCAGAAGTAGTAGAAGTAATCTACTTCTCTTACTTCCTATATCACTTCACTACATCCTATACCACTTCACTATGAACAAACAGAGCCTTCTCGATGAGGCCTGGGAGTAGGTAATTATTATACCATGTCAACTTATATTTCCGTGTTGATTTTCTCGTACGGAGGAAAAATTATAGTTTATTTCTCATTGACTTACGATCACCACAATGTTTATTATAGGGTTAATTATATTTAGATCCCTTGTAATATAAATGGTGCATAACTTATCACTCTTAAAATTTAAAACTCTCACTTAGACTCTTTGGACCGCAGAAAAAAACTGATAGGAAAGTTCAAACGAACATATTTTTTCCGCGGTCCAAAAAATCTAAGTGGGAGTTTAAAACTTTAGGAGTAATAAGTTATACACCATTATATTACAGGGGATCTAATATAATAAAGTTTCAATTAGATGTGACTAAGAATTTACATAATTATTCAATCCCAAAATTTTATCAAATTATATTCTTTCAAATATAAATAGGATTAGTAAACGCGTTGCTGTCACATTTTGCCCAATAAATTTTTAAGGGCGTGCATAGAGATGTACTTATTGAGGATCATGAAGATTGCTAGATCCAACTAGTTGTTCATAGAGATAGACTCATATTGTAATAGTCGTGACGTATGGAAGCTATGATCAGTTTGTCACAGTTTGATTTGTGGCTCGACATACTTGAAGAGTAGCTTTTTTTTTTTTCTTCTTCTTCTTCCAAATTGAAACTTTCTTCTCCCTTTTGAACCCCACTTCCTATAGGATCGGAGAAAAAAAATCATATTTTATTTTATTTTTGCTAGTCAAACTCGCATGCACATCAAGTTAAGTTTTACATAAAGTCTAATTTAGAACCTCTCACATTCTAGAAAGGGATGATATTTACCGGAGATATCATCCCTTTTTATATAGGTACGAGAGAGGCACTTTTCTCTTTTTTTTCCCTTTTTTTTTTTATGCTGTCCGTACGAATCGACTAAATTAGTACAGATGTAGCACATCTTACACGAGTGGTTGCACTGGTATTGATCAACTAGTTTTTTTTAAGAAAAATAAATAACTTAACAATGGTTTAGATGTCTTTTTCTAAGAAAAACAAACCGTAAGGATGGTATGCACGCGTCTACGCATCAAATTTTGATCCGTTCTATACAAAATCTTGAATTAGAAAAATAAAAATTTAATTTCTAATTTAAAATTTTGTATAGGATGTATCAAAATTTAACCCACGAGTACGTGCATTACCATCTCTAACAAACTGTGAGTCACAGTTCTTATCAAACGAATCCGTGTTCTATTTCATTTTAGCCAAATCCAATAGCCTGTTAAAGCATGTAGATCGAACTAGCTAATGGGCCCCACGCAACTTCTTCTTGTCTTTCTTTAGATCTACTCGGTTTCTCAATATCTCTTTCTTTAGATCTACTCGGTTTCTCACTAAACAAATCACTAGTGCACTAAAATAGTATCACTAAACTCCTCTAGTTACCATCAACTTTAGCAATTGACGATCCCCCTCCAATAGCTAAAATACAAACAATTCTCCTCAGTCAACAATACTAACGATTACGAACAAATTAATATAGATTCTTCCGTTGAATAATCGAGTTATTAAATACTAAGCTTGCCAGTTACCCAATTATCCTACACTGCTCCATATTGCACATCATCACATGCATGCCCTGCACATGAAGATCCGTCCATTCACATCCTTATCAAAGAGATCACCAGATTTTGGTGAGCACATCAAATATTATACTATACAACTTTTAGAGTTTTTTTAGGATATATATATATATATATATATATATATATATATATATATATATATATATATATATATATATATATATAAAGAGAGAGAGGAAACGGGAAATACACCGACAGTGAAGGAAGTTCCTTCACCGCCGCTTAGGTGACCCAATAAAATTATTACACGTGGCGTCATTCAAGATAATAAATAAATGAATTCGCTTAACTGCCCTTGAATGGTGCCACATGTAATAATTGTATTGGACCACATAAGCAGCGGTGAAGTAACTCTCTTCACCGTCGATAAATTTTCCGTTATATATATATATATATATATATATATATATATATATATATATATATAATTTAAAGGAACAACGTCAACAACACTTAATAAATAGAGAGAAAAAAAAGTGACACCTAGACATATTATTTCTATAGTGTGTATTGACTTATGAATCTCATTTAATTGTATTTAGTTATAATGAAAATAAGATTGTGATTAACAAATGTTAGCAAATTAATGATGTCTTTTATTAGCTAGAATAGAACCATCAATATCAACTTGAAGAAGATGTCAAAGAAAGGAGATATCAAGCTAGGCTGATATTTAGGGATCTTAATTTACAATCATGCCAATCAGTTGATCATAGTGTCAAATCAGTAGAATTTTTGAAAAATCTTTACGAATCTGTCTCCTCGGTAGGATTATATATGGATTTGCTGAGAAGCATTAATTAATTACGTATCTAGCCTAGAATCCACAAATATAAGACCATTGTCACTTTCATCAGGAAATTTTGCTTTCAACACGTCGAAGTCACCTTTTGTGGCTCTTACTTACTTTCTCCATTTTCTCAATTAATTCTTCTTTCTCCAATTATCAAATAGACTTTGAATGCTATAATTAATTTCACAAATTAATTGGTAGTGCAGAATTTAAAATCTTTCACTCGTTCTAACATTATTTTTCATTTTTTTTTTGTCCCCCATGACCTGGCTTTGATGGTTAATTAAATAGTCAAAGTCAGTCTTTATGCCGTGTGGAAAGTCATAAGTTCTAAATTATTGACACTAAAAAGTATACGGATGATAATTCTTTGCTTTTGTTCATGAGTTTGGAAGAAGCATCTTCATCTTCTTTTGTGTAATGACTTACAATGATGAAGTCTATAAATTATATGCAGTTGTGTAAAAAAAAAAAAAAAAAGTTCGACTGAAGAACTTTTCAGAGATAGTAAAATTTGACTTTAAAAAGTAAGTTGACATATTATGGAGTTTGTCTCTCATACAGTTAATCACATAACTATCTAGTTTTCTCTTTATTATATTTGTTCTCAAGAAAATCACATGTTTTGATAAACAGTGTCTCAACCATTTATTAAAGTAATGGACGATTAAGATACATCATAAACTAATATACGATAATACTTTTTGTGAACTTCACTAATATGCATTTAGTGCAGAATTTTTGTTATTAAGTGGGCTCATTAGAAAAAATAGTGTGCTCCTCTAAAAACTCCTCGTGTTGCCATAAACTTAATAAAGTGTAAACTTACTTAGCGTAACTTCGAGGGGCCCACTTGGCCCACTATGAGCCGTGTGGGACACCACCCCATCTCTTTCTTTTGTCGTTCTTAATGTACCACCACAACATCTCTTTCTTTTGTCGTTCTTAACAAACCACACCTCTCTCTTGAGAATTTTCAACGCGGGGGTGGTTTAGTATTTTGGTCGGTTTAGTATTTTGGTCTCTCGGTAGCAATTTCTCCCCAACTTTCCCCTACGCAGCGCGTTCACTGTCTAAATCTCCCAGAAAACATAATTAGATGGTTGTCGTATTTTGTTATTATTATCTAACAACGACTGGAATATTAGGGGATTGGGTAGCCCAATCAAACGCCGCATGGTCGCAGAAGTCCTCCAAAACAACAAAATTGACATAGTTTGTTTGGAAGAGACCAAACTAACTAATCCATCCCAGAAAATACTCAAATCAATTGGTATTAACAGCTCATTTAAATTCCAATATAAAAATGCCTGTGGTGCATCAGGTGGGCTCTTAATTGGTTATAACCACAAGTTTACCCTAATAGATACATGGGAAGGACAGTTCTCCCTCTCAGAAAGGCTGAAGAGACTGTCTGATGGTTGGATCCAAACAGTCACTGTAGTCTATGGACCTAATGACACCCATTCCCGTCCTCTTTTTTGGGAGGAACTAAAGGAAATAAGGAGCAGATGGGACTCTCCTTAGATCATAGGAGGGGATTTCAATATCAATCGATTCGTTCACGAAAGGAGAGGAACGGACCGACACCCACGAGACAAAGAGATGTTCAATGAGGTCATCTAAGCTCTCCAGCTTATCGACCTCCCATTGATCAACCGTCAATTTACATGGTCGGACATGAGGAAAGACCCGAATTTAGCAAAATTAGATAGGGTACTAATTTGCCAATAATGGGATACGAAATTTTCCCTCTCAAATCTCAGAGTACTTGAGCACATCACCTCGGATCATGTCCAATTTGCCTACAGTATAGAGAACACCAAACACATCAGAGAAGGTTCCATTTTGAGAAATGGTGGCTAGAACATGAGGAGGTCCATAGAATCGTCAAAGAAAGCTGGTTGCAACAGACCTCGGGACCAGATGCTACGAGCAACATATGTATTAAATTTCGGCGTCTTCGCAGAATATTATGGAGATGGAAGAAAAAACACAGTCTTCTATCAAAAGAGTGCAAAAATAAATTACTGGAAGAAATAAACAATCTAGAGAAACATGAAGAAACAAGATTTCTCAATGAAGAAGAGAGCTCTAAATTGCTAGATCTCTTAAAAAATATAGAAGAAATCTATAGAAACGAGGAGACAATGTGGAAATAAAGAGCACGATGCAAATGGTTAAAAGAAGGGAATGCTAATACTGCATTTTTTCACAAATCTGCCTGCATGAACAGCAGATTCAATAAGATTGATGAATTACAATCAGAGGAAGGAGTTATCCGAGGACCCCAATTATAAGACCATATATATCATCACTTTAAGAGATTGTTTGGAACAAAGAACCTATTCAGGTTGCAAATACAGAGGAACGCCTGGCCCATCTGCCCGAACTTACACGAATTAGAGATGGAGATCCGAGACGAAGAAATTAAGCGTGCAGTTTGGGAATTGGGACCTGAAAAGGCACCAGGGCCAGATGGATTTCCTATGTTCTTTTACAGGACTTTCTGGGAGACAATTAGGGTTGATCTTAAGAGAGTGATCGAGGAAGTCTACCAAAACTCCACTAGACTTGACAGAATCAATTATTCACTCATCACACTTATATCCAAGAAAGATCAGGCAGAGCGAGTCGGGGATTACAGACCCATCGCATTGGTGAATTGCTCTATCAAAATCATTACAAAGATCCTTTCCAACAGACTAGCACCCAAACTGCAGACTATGATGGGGGATTACCAGACTGGATTTATCGCGGGAAGGAATATATTGGAGGGCGTAGCAACAACACATGAGATCATTCACCATTGCAAAAAGTCCAAGTTGAATGGATACATTCTCAAACTCGACTTTGAGAAGGCATATGATATGGTAGAATGGGATTGCATATTCGAGATCTTACGTCTCCGAGGTTTTGGAGAAAAATGGGTCTCATGGATAAGAGAATGGCTCACAACTGCCAAAACACAGATATTGGTTAATGGGGTAGCAGGGAAGGAAATAGTGCTCAGGAGGGGGTTAAGACAAGGCGACCCACTCTCCCCTCTTCTGTTTACTCTGGTAGCTGATGGCCTCAGCATGATGTTCAGAAAGATGGAAAATGCAGGCCTAATAAAGGGCCTTGCAGGCTCCACGTCCACATCACATATCAATCTCCAATATGCAGATGATACACTCATATTTGGAGAAGATAATCTGTGTGAGGCAGTACACATCAAATGGGGACTGCGCTGTTTTGAGGCATGGTCGGGACTGAGGATCAACTTTTCCAAGAGTTCCCTAATCTGTCTAGGAAACAAGAACCTTACTATGAACTTTATCTTAGAGATCTTCGGATGTAAGGAAGGAGGTTTCCCAATGAAATACCTGGGTATCCCTATCAAACCAGGAAAGCTTTCCAAACAAGATTGGTACCCTCTGTTGGATTGTTTCGAAAAGAAACTGGATTGCTGGAGAGGGGGACTATTATCTTTAGGAGGTAGGGTTATCATGCTCAACGCAGTGCTTTCATCTCTCCCCCTATACTATATGTCCTTCTTTTTACTACCATATTGGGTAAGAAACAAAATTGATGACATTAGAAGAAGATTTCTATGGAATGGGACAGCTAATTCCAACAAATACCATCTTGTTTCTTGGAAGCATGTATGCAGGCCAAAGACTGCGGGAGGCCTTGGTGTTCTAGATTTAAGAATTTTCAATTTATCCCTAATGGCTAAATGGTGGTGACACCTAATCTCTTGTCCTGAGAGAGGACTTCAGAAACTCATGCATGCCAAATATTGCTCCCGTAGGGATACATGGTTCACGACGGACAGAACCTCCATAAACTCCTCCTACTTCTGGAAAGGGATGATCAAGACCAAGCACATCGTATGGCCTAGCTTGCAATTTAAACTGGGAAACGGTCGAAAAATTGCATTCTGGTATGATCGTTGGTGTACACAACTCTCCCTAAAAATTATGTTTCCCGCAGCATTTGAATTGTCCTTAGTAAGGATGCAGTAGTTGCCTCCCACTGGGGAAGAGCGAGATGTCGACTGAATCTAATATATCCAATGTCAATACTAGAGGAATCACAGATCTGTGAGATAAGGATTCTTCTGAATAAAATAACACCACTTGGGATAAACAAGGATCAACCCTTATGGAGATGGAACAAGAATGGAGCGTTCTCGGTAAAATCAACATATCAGCAGTTTATGAACAGCGGAGCCAACACTAAGGACACATGTTGAATATGGAACACAAAATGCCCATTGAAGTCAAGATATTTTTTTGGCTAATCCACAAAAATGCGCTGCTCACATGGCCAGCATTACAAAGGCGTGGATGGTCAGGACCCAATTTTTGTGTCATCTGTAGTGAAGATGGAGAATCCACCAATCACTTAATGCTAAAGTGTAGCTTCACTAATCACCTCTGGATTCGATGTGCAAGATGTCTTGGAATAAATTTAAACATGGAGGAAGAAAATCACATAGGGGGGAGATTGTGCCTAGTTAGCTAACAGTCAATTCAAACAAGAACCCTGACATCAGCTTTATGTTGGAACATTTGGTTGGAGAGGAATAATAGAATTTTTAATTCTACTGCTCGCTCGATACATACTTGCACTCGTTTGATTATGCATGACTTTTTTCTTTGGACAGATATACCATCCGATGAGGAGCGCATACATATTTCAGGGGGCTCTTCCGAAGATGATCTGGATTCTTCTGACCACACTTGATCCAGCAAGACATGGAGAAATAATCTTTATAAGAAGCACCGCTGACTGAACCTATTGCCGCTTCTATGTATCATTTATTTCTTTTCGTTTCTTTCTTTTTTGGACTTTGGGCAACTAATGTATTATAAGAATCTCTCATATGAGTGATCGTACTATATTACTCTTTGTATGGTTCTATTACCTACTTGCTAATGGAACATGGAGGGCTTACACCCGCCGGTTTATTTAAAAAAAAAAACGATTAGAATGGGGAAATTCTATTTACGTCCAGAACTTTACTTTTCACGTCCAGATTACTCTCTACACCAATCTCTCATTTTGAAACGAAACTAATTTACTCTCTACACCCAAATATTTTTCCAAAATTAACACCCTCTCTCTTTCTCTCTCTCCCTTAGTCGCGTGCACTCTCTTCTGACACTGCAGCAGCTGGCAAGCAAAACCCATATACGAATTGGCGATCCCCCTTGTCGCCTTCACAAACTGGAAGGCATCATCAAACCTCTGAATTTTCCTCCACATCAGGTAAGCAATCACCAGTGACGTCAACCTCGACACCCCCCTGACAACAAAAAACAAAAACCCTCCCTCCAAGCTCCCCCATCCTCAAATAATCAAAAACATCATATAGAATGCTCGTAATATTCTCGCTCGAGCTATCCTAAAGCCAAAGCGTCTTATAAACAAGATCGGACTTGAAATACTCGGGGCAAACAAACCCTACGCAATTCAACACACGAGTGATGCCATTCTGTCACAAAATCTCTCGGTTTCTCACGACCGAAATGCCTCCTAAGTAAACATGATCAGCTACTTTCGAGCATTCCTTATCGAAAAGAGCGATCTGGCTCTTATTATCTTGGGAACTGAGCGAGGAGAGGTCGAGCTTGAGATCGGATTGGTTGCCGTCGGGGTGGGAGGTTGCAGCCACTCGCCAATGTCGTCGGATCGACCTTTGGCCACTTGTCCAGGCTTCAGCCGGAGATCGAGAGCAGTTGCGGCGGCGGGAGGCAAGATCTCACATTCGAGTTCTGGGATCTCAATGTGAGAGGGGGAGGCGGGAACCGGTGGGAGCCTGATGCGGGGTTCGACTGCTCCGCACGAGATGCGGGGTTTGACTGCTCCGCACAAGATGCGGGGGTTCAATTGCTTAGCAGAGAATAACACAGAAGAACAAAAGGCAAAATTTTAAGAATAATTTAAAATTAAAAATGATAACTTAGTAAAAAAAATAATGATAAACTTGTAATTATTTATAAATTTTAAAATCGTGCATAAAGAGTAAAGTTCCGTGTCTAAATAGATTTTTCCATTAGAATGAGCATATCCAATAATCTAATCGGCATTAAGTACTAATTCTTCCCGGTTCATTTTGTTGATTAGATAACTTCGGACCACTCTGCTAGGAACAACTTTGGATATGCTATGCAAGAAGACACCAGGCACTTATTTATTTTTTAATTTTTTATAAGGAAAAAGACGGTGACAGACAGGATGTTAGAGTGAGTTGTTATCCTCTAAAAGACATATTGCTGGTTGTTAATTCAATATTGATGAAATTTAACGGTTGAGGGGAATAGTTTTTAATGAGTGACGAGATTCAGTCGATTCAAAATTTTAAAATCTGAATCTAATAGAATTTGTGTAGTTAGACGAAGACATGGTTTGGGTCTTGGAGATATTTGTATGAAATGTCAGAGGCCACGTAACCAAGATCGGGAATAACTGTTCTCCAAAAATCTAGAACAAATCCACGTAATCGAGATCGGATAACATCAATAACACTGTGGAGACGCACTGAACGGGTGGCATCCCGCGGGTGCATGCCCCGAGTAGCACTTAAGGGTGCATCTCGAGGGTGCAACCCGCGGGAGGACATGCGGGAGGCACTCCTCCTTCTTTTTTTTTTTTTTTTTAGCCCCCATCCCAAAACATAATATATTTCTCATCTATAACTCTTTGACAAATATTTATCTGTTTCATATGAGATTTTATATAATAACCTAGTCTAATTTGATGAATTGTGTCCAAAAACCTAATTTTGACTAATATGACCTTCTAAACTTCAAAAAAGATTAAGAGAAAAAAAGTCATCTACAGGGTGTGAAAATAATTATAAAGATAGAATTAAGAGTAACAGTCACATCAAAAATTTAAGAAAATTCCAAAATTCTATATTTTGATTATGATGAAACTTAAGACAACGCGGTTCCAAAGCTCTAAACTATTTAAGATTTTAATTCAACACCAACATTCCCAATAAAATTAAAGAGAAATAAAATTTAGTCAATGATTAAAGACACAGGGGAAAAGTTTCTACTTTGGGATGAATGCTGGCCGCAGTCCCACACATTGGAAATGAAGAGCTAATTTTTGTTGACAAATTAATTGGAGAAGATTCTCGAGTTTTAGTTGTGAGACAATTGTTCAGAGACAACAACTTGAAAAAAAAAAAGACTGTTGACTTTCTGTACTTTTCTAATTTACTGTTAATTATAATGAATACCATGGTACCTAGCTGTCTGTCCTAGACGTTATCTTTTCCCTGTTGAGGTCTGCCCGACTTCGGCATTTATGACTAAATATATAAACCCCATAAAGAAATTGTCAAAGAAAAGTGGTGAAGCCTACCTAGAAAGAAGAAATTAAATGTACGTACAACATGCAATCGGCACGTAACTGCACATTTTACTCACCAAGCGGAGCAATGCATCCGTGTTGATTAACAAGGGTTTTCGCATGTCCATCTCTCAATTTTTTTAAAATTGAATATCGATCATTTGAAATTTTATATTTTAATTTTAATTCCTTCGGAAACATTTAAATTATATTATTTTAGTTCCTTTATTATTTATTTTGTTAAAATAAATTCTGTTTTTTTCTATATTAATAAATTAATCTAAATATTCATGACTTAGATAGAAAGGTTGAAAGATAGCTCTTAAATCTCTTCTTTTATTTCCTTACAATCTTTTTCTTACTCCATTTTCTCAATCTCTCTTACTATCTCAGTCCCACTGATCTCCAACTAGAGAGAGAGAGCGGGTTTGAGGTTAGAGAGGGAAACCCAATCAAGAAGAGGGTATGAGAAGAGGATGGAGAAGGGAAATCAATTCAGAAGAGAAAAAAAAAGGATGATGGAGAGAGGAACCCAACTAATAAGAGAGGATGAACAAGGAAAGAGAGAAGGGAAGGAAGAGAAGGGAAGGAAAATAACTTACTTTTCTCTCTATTTCCAGGGGCATAACGGATATAAAAAGCTAAAAAGTTAACTTGGCTAACGGAAGCGATCCAGAAAGACTAAAGCTATGTAACTTAAATGATTTGAGGGGTTAAAATCAAAATATGAAAATTTGAGGTATCGATATTCAATTTTTTTAAAAAAAATAAGGTATCCATGTATAAAAACCTCTAATTAATAATAATTAATAATGATCTGGATTAAAAACAAGCAGAATGTGCAAGAGATACGGAGGGAGCAAGAAGCCACCAGTTGCACGTCAAAAAGAGAGATGACATGAAAAGACAATGCCGTGGCGATTCGGCATGTATACAAATACATCCCCCTTTAAGCAAATGTGGTCATTTTCATGGCCTTATCTGGCAATCTCCGATTTATTTATTTTATGTTAAATCATAATCACAATTTTTTTTTCTCTCCAGTCAATTTGTTGGTAAAATACATGGTACCCGATCTCTTTAGCTTAAAGGGGTACCACGTATTTATTGGTAAAATGCGTGATACCTAATTTATTAGATTTGTCTCTTGTATTCGTTGAGTATTCAGATTTAATCAAGAATAACAAAGTAGTTCCAGTTAAATTTGGGTTAGAAAACCAGAGTTCTAATTAAATTAGAATACCAATTAGATAGTGATAATACTATTCTAATAGGATTGTGATAGAAACACTATATATATATATATATATATATATATATATATATATATATATATATATATATATATATATATATATATATATATATATATATATATATCTTGTATGTGATACGAGATATATGAGTAATTGGCTAAGATATATACTTCTATTATTATGAGAGATGCGAAAGATAGAGAGATACTTGGATCTCTTCTAGTAACATATTTTTCTCCTAGTGGATATTTTTCTCATTGCTCCCAATAGACGTAGGTCGAATATGGTCGGCCAAAACACGTTAATTCTTTTGTTCTTCTTGAGTTGTATTATTTTCTTTGTCTCTACGATATCGATGGGGATTTGATTCCCAACAAGTGATATCAAATCTATAGTTATGGATCCGGAATCGAAATCGCGAAATAGTGAATCTGATGTCGAGTCGACAAGGAGGTTAGCGGAGGCATCAAGGTAAAATACAATAAGAAGCAAAAAAACAACCGGATACAACCGGTGATTTGCACAACCAGAGGCTCTAGCAATGTGCACCAAAAAGAGTGGCTGATAACTGAGATGGATTCTGAGGCATAGATCGACGACTATGGTTGATTAGAGTGTGGATCAAAGAATCGATGTCCGATTAAGGTGATTCAGGAGTCAAATCCTATATTTTTCAGCATTCCGGATGTAGTGGTGGATGCGAATTGGGCAAAATCCACTGTTTAGTGTAGATTTTGTACAGACCAGCAGTGATCGACGATGATCGAGAGATCGATATTGATCGAGATGATCGATGGTCGATGGTTGGTTGATCGTACGATGATGAAGTATGGCTTGGTACTTCATGTTAATGGATACGATTACTTCATGATATGATAAACCACATGGTAATATATAATCATCTGTCTCTAGAATTGGTCATAGTTTTTGGATCAAGCTGGAGTACGGTGTATCGACCACTTTTCTGTGATGTATAACATAATAAGTGATTGTGAGTACTCAGAAAGTTCAGCTGTTTTGACCGAGGTGGAGTATGGTGTAGCAATTATGAGCGTTTGGTGAAAAGTGTGGTGTACTAATCGTGAGTATTCAAGAGAGTACGGTTTAGTGATCATGAGTGCTCGGAGGAGAGTATGGTTTAGTGATCATGAGTGCTCGGAGGAGAGTACTCAAGTATAGAGATGGTGATGATTATACAAGTTGTTCCCGGTCGGTGGAGTATGGAGATCGTGTTGTGAATGTCTGCGAAGTGGATAGCAAAAACAACAGAGTTTCTCCAATATGCATAGCACATCGGATACGAGCCAAAGTAGATATTGTTAGGTTTGTGTCTCGCATCCATTGAGTATTCAGATGTGATAAAAGATCACAAGGAGTCCCAGTTGGACTTATGTTAGAAGACCAGAGTTTTAATTAGATTGCAACACCAATTATATGCTGATAGTGCTATTCTAATAGGATTAGGATAGATGTAGACACCTAAAAAAAAAAAATTGGAAAAATCCCCACGGGTGGGCCCCGCAGGAATTCCTCCCGCGGGTGCCCACCCGCTGGAAGAATCCCGCCGGACACCCGCGGGAGGAATCCTGCGGGACACTCGTGGGATTTCTCCCGCGGGTGCACACCCGTGGGAGCGATCCCACGGGTGCCACTAGCGGGAGCAATCCAGCGGGTGCCAACCCGCGGGTTGTTTTCCGCCTGTTTTCGTTATTTATTTAGCTGATATTTCGTGATTCGATTTTTCATGGAGGATTCGAGGCGGATTTCGAGCGAATTCTGTCTATAAAAGACAGAAATCGAGTCAGAGAAAGGACTTTTGGACGATTTTGGGCGAGCTCATGAAATTGAGAAGCGGAGTAGAGTCATCCCCTTCCAAATCAGATGGTCAACGGAGTGCACCAGCGAAGCTCCATCGTCACCCGAACCCACATAAAAAATGGAATAAATTAATATTCCCGTTCTTGTTATTTCTCGATATTTTTTTGTAATTCTCAATTTTCTTTTGTAATCAAATAATTTTGCAATGGAAGGAGAAATCCAATTTTCGGGCAAATAAGAACTGGCGACCACAGTGGGAGCCTCTCTGTTCACAACAGAAAATCTGGTGGCGCAATCTGACTTGGTAGCGATCGGATCGGTTGTTGAAACACTGGTCGTAGAAGTCGACCAACAAAAATATGAGGAATTTCTTTTTTCCTATGATTCGGAGCCTAGGCGTCATCGCCGGACGACGATGAAAAAAGGTGAGGCGTCATCGCCCACCGAAAATCAAAAAGCGTCATCGCCTATTAGAACTTACGAGGCGTCATCGCCCGTTGAAACTGACAAGACGTCATCGTCTGTCAAGTATACGACATTATCACCTGTTCCAAAGTCAAGCCAAAAGTCAAACCAAACTCTAACCCGCTCCCAAAAGAGAAATCTGAGACGTAAAACTCAACGAGCACGCCTCAATCATACAGGAAAGGTTGCAGAAAACTCCGGGACGGTAAAAAAATTCGGAGCAAACCCACGGATGGAGCCACGGGTTGTATCCCGCGGAAGCAACCCCGGTGCAAACCCAAACGCGGGTGCCAACCCGCGGGTGGCAACCGCGGGTTGCCACCCGCGGCTTGCAAACGCGGGTGCCAACCCGCGGGTGGCAACCGCGGGTTGCCACCCTCGGCATGCAACCGCGGGTGCCAACCCGCGGGTGGCAACCGCGGGTTGCCACCCGCGGCTTGCAACCGTGGGTGCAAACTCGCAGTTGCAACCGCGGGTTGCATCCCGCAGATGCAACCGCCGGTTGCACCCCGTAAAGTTCACTTCGCAGAAACAACGATGTGTTACGTTCAATGAACACAACTCTCATGTCTCTTCGAGCCCGCCTATAGTGAGCACGCAACATACACCAAGTATTTTAATCTCTCTATCAGAGGCGCGCGGGACTCACACAACTACTCGGCCAGTGTGCACTCCAGAAGAATCTGCAGAAGGGTTGGAGAACAATTTAATGTTGGAAAAGAGCTTAGCCCTGAAATATTACAAACTCTCCAGTATTATGAACCGAATTTGCGACGCAAGAGGCGTCAAGATGTAAATGGAGATGATAAGGTACCTCATGATTTGAGAGAGTACCTCAATTGGAAGAAGAACTCCTCACAAAATATTCCTCATAGCCAATGCGAACAGTTAATCTCAACTGTTCTATCAAGCTGCAAATGCAACTCAAAACGATTAGTTTTTGAGCGGATCACCGAACCTAAAAGAATGCGAACAGTGAAAAGGCGTGCTCGGAAACCGATCTGCCTGCTGCCTCATCGCATATGGTTAATAAAGGCAAAAAGGTAGTCGGAAACAACCCTTCAGATAAGGAAATCACTCAAGGGTCACAAGGAGTTTTTATCGAACCAGAGGGCGTGCGCTTAGAAGAAGTCTCTGGAAGACTTGAGAGACAAGAAAAACGTCTCGAACAGCAAGAGGAGACCATAGAAGAAATGAAACAACTTTTAATTGAGTTGTTAGCTCAAACTAGAAAGAACCAATCATCGTCGTCCGTTTCTAGTCGGCAGAAAGGAAAACGACCCGTCCAAATAAATGAAAACAGCGAGGACGAGGATGAAGAAGTACCTCATCATTCAAGAGAGGAAGAGGAAGTGAAGGTTATCATCAATCATCACGTAGAAAAATAGAGAAGATGGAGAATTAACTACAAACTCTTTTTCATCGTAAGAAACTGCAAGAGGTGGGGGTAGTCCGTCCTTATCCCATAGAATGGGAGACCGTACCCTATCCTGCAAAATACAAACCGTTGAACCTTCAGTCATTCGACGGTAAAGGTTCGCCGCAACAGCACATATTCTACTTCCTGTCGCAGACAGGACATATCATGGGGAATGATCCGACTATGACTAAGATATTTGCGAGCACTTTACGGGGGCCCGCATTTATCTGGCTCATGCAGCTATCCCAGGGAACAATTAAATCATGGGCTGATGTAGAACGTGAGTTCTTAGTCCGATTCTTTGAAGATGATACTGAAGTCTCTATACTATCCTTGCTAGCAGCAAAATAAGAAGAAGACGAGACGGTCAAAACTTATATCGGGCGATTCCAAGAACTTTCTGTTCTATGCCCACATGGCATGACGCAGGACACTCTTGTGGAAACCTGCAGACACAACATGTTGACCGACGTTCTAGATAAAATAGGCTCGGTCAAACCCAAATCATGGAAAGATCTGCTTAAGCAAGGTGAACAGGCCGAAGATATACTTCGACGCCTCGAAAAGCAGCAGTCCGCAATAGGAGGCAGTACAAATGAACCTCCGTTCCATTTCTCCCTTATAAAGGGAAAGACATAATGGCAATGGCGGGAGAAAACACATCGAAACAGAAAGTATGGCCAACTATAAGCAACACAACAAAGTCACCCAGGCTTCAAAAACAGTATTCGTTTAAGGATGAGCATACTGCTACTATATTCAATCTGCTCAGTAAGCACAAGATGCTAAAGTTGCCAGAGAGCAAAAGACCTGAAGAGGTTGGGAAGACTAACGATCCGAATTACTGCCTGTACCATCGGATTGTAGGTCACCCCACAAAAAAATATTTTATTTTAAAAGATAAAATTCAAGCATTGATTGACGCTGGAGCAGTTCAGCTCAAAACTGAACAAAAAAGGAGTTAGAGTTAACTCGGACATATTTAAGGTGGGTGGTCTAAAGGTACCACTTGGGCTCACAACAATTCCAAAGACGAGCTCAAGACGGTTAATTTAAACCCTCATAACCTGTAAAATAATAAGAATAATAATAATAATAATAATAATATATATATATATATAAAATATATATATATATATATATATATACCCAACGCCGACAAGGCTACGGGGAGAGAATAAATTTCTCGCCAACCCCATCATACTGGGGGTAAAAAGTATGAATTACCCAACGCCGACAAGGCTACGGAGAGAGAATAAATTTCTTGCCAACCCCATCATACTGGGGGTAAAAAGTATGAATTACCCAACGCCGACAAGGCCACGGGAAGAGAATAAATTTCTTGCCAACCCCATCATACTGGGGGTAAAAAGTATGAATTACCCAACGCCTACAAGACTACGGGGAGAGAATAAATTTCTAGCCAACCCCATCATGCTGGGGGTAGAAAGTATGAATTACCCGATACCGTCAAGGCAACGGGAAGAGAACAAATTTCTCGCCAACCCCATCATACTGGAGGTAAAAAGCATGAACTGTCCATTGCCGTCAAGGCAACGGGAAGAGAATAAATTTCTCGCCAACCCCATCATACTGGTGTTGGCAGTGAAAATTTCTAAGTTAAAAGGATTTTCCACAACAGAACACGGAGCCAATTCAATAGCCCCGCGTTTGGTTATATTAACCCTGCGTTTGAATAAAACGCGGAGATGTTTAATAGCTCCGCGTTGATTCCGCAGTCTGGCTTGTATTAGCCTCGCGTTTGAGTAAAACGCGGAGATGATCAATAGCTCCGCGTTGGCTCCGCGTTTTGGTTATTTAGCGCCGCGTTTTGATGCGATTAAAGCTCCGCGTAAGCAGATAACCAGAATCTCAAATTGATTGAGATTATGATTTTGGGCTTATCTAAATACCCGAATCAAGTCTAATCAGAATTCCATCAAAACTAAGATATTTGATTGGAATCCTTGATAAGAACGAGTTCTATTTAGATAGAAACTCTTGCATTAACCTGGGGCTATAAATACCTTCCTGGTGAAACCCTAAGGGTCTTCTTTTTGGGCATCGGAAGTTTCCTATCGATCCTTTGGCAATTCAAGTACGCGAGAGAGCCTTGAAGCCTTTGCTGATCATCTTCTGAAATCTTGGAGAATTCAAGTTACGCATAGAGCCTTGAGTTCGTGAAGATCAGAGAAAATCACCATCTTCTTTGTGGAGTTCTTGAGAAGTTCGAGTTACGCGAGAGAGCCTTGAACAAATCAAAACCAGAGAAGATCGTCTATATTCGGCCGATATCTTTAAAAGAGAAGATTTCAACGTACCGATCGTCCAAAGGAACTACTATAGATCCCATCGCCACAGATCCCACGAAACTATTGTAAAAGAGAGAGATTGACATATAAAATCCTCTCGTTTGTTCTTTTTATCTCTTGTTCACTTTCATTGTAATTCAAGCTTATTCGATGGAAGGAAGCGAAGAAACTTTTGCGATGAACAAACTGGCGACCACAGTGGGAGCCATTCTTTCACTGATGAAGAGATTGTGGCGCAATCGGACGTTGACTTGATCGGATCCGAAGTAGATACGCTAGTCGTTGAAATCGACCAGCAGAAGTAAGAGGAGTTCCTCTCCTCCGGATCAGGTGACTTGGATGAGACACGGCACTATCGTCGCATGTACTCCAATGCCCGAGTGACGGGTAGAAAGGTATCCACCGAGAGACGGGGATCCTTGGAGACTGCGGCTATAGAGCCGGAGTTCACACAAGAAATCCTAGCCGAGGAAGAGCTTCCGATTGCCGAAGAAGACGTGGGAACTGGACTGACCAGGACCCAACTCCGGAACAGGAACCGGAGAGCGAGGCGTAGAGCCCTCAAAGCCCGCCTTGGACGCGGAGCTAACTCTAGAGGACGCGAGGCTATGGTCCCTCGCAAATTGGCTCGCGCTACCCGCGAGACTAATCTCTACCTCATTAAACGCGAAGATACAACTTGCCTTAAAAGCAAGGAAAAGCCAGCGTGTGATTTTCCACGCGAGGCTGGTAATACTGGCGAGTTACGCAAAATTCCTGACACTCGCGAGTTACGCGAGTATAAAGATTATTCAAAGCCAGCGTGTGATTCTCCACGCGAGGCTATTACTGTGCCTAGCGAGAGACGCGAAGCCAGTAAGGGTTGCGCTAGTCGCAGAATACCCAACACTCGCGAGTTACGCGAGTATAAAAATTATTCAAAGCCAGCGTGTGATTCTCCACGCGAGGCTATTACTGTGCCTAGCGAGAGACGCGAAGCCAGTAAGGGTTGCGCTAGTCGCAGAATACCCAACACTCGCGAGTTACGCAAGTATAAAAATTATTCAAAGCCAGCGTGTGATTCTCCACGCGAGGCTATTACTGTGCCTAGCGAGAGACGCGAAGCCAGTGATACTTGCAATAAACGCAAGACTTCTGACACCCACAAGGAACGTGAGGATGATTGGGAGATAGTTGTCAATCGTAAAAACCACGCTAAGCGCGAAGCTATGATCTGCGTTAATCGCAAAGATAAGCCAGCGTGCAAGAACTTCCCTTCACGCGGGGCTATTATTCCAGAAGCTAAACTTCCAAGGACACACCAAGCCAGCAAGAAACGCGAGGCTAGTGTGGATAAGCGCGGAGCTATTCTTCAGGCCCGCAATATGAAACGCGAGGCTATTCCTAAGCCACGCGAGGATCGGTCCGACCCCAGAGTCAGGGTTGATCAATCAAAGAAGTTTCAGTGGATTTCTAAACACTCTCAAGAGTTGAATGGACCTCTTGATTCCATGGCTAGAGGCACTGACCTCAGGGAGCATCTCTCTAAGAAGAGAGACATAGACCAACTTCAAGTTGAACATAGTTACCATTACCAGCAACTTGTGACAGCGGTATCAGCCGTGATGGATAACTGTGACTGCAGCAAGAACAGGATATCTGTGTTCGACCGATTAAACGAGTCAAACCAGAATCCTGCTAAGAAGACAAGAACCACTCCCCTGAAACAAGGGAGAGCTGTAACTTCCAACATGGTAGGAAAAGGGAAGAAAATTATAGAGACGGATGATGATTCAGAATCGAGCGATGATGAACCTCATCGTATTACTCAACTAAGATCAGGAGCCGTCCCGCCCCGAAATTATAAGAAGCTCGCAGGGGGTTCTTACGACGAGAACAGCGATAATTTCGCTATAGCCTCGCCCCCATCCTCTATATTGTCTCGGCTACAGAAGTCAGCATCGCACATGGCAGATAAATCTGATGATATCAATCAGAGATTTGAGGCTTAAGAAAGAATGATTCGAGAGCAACAGAAAACGATTGAAGACCTTAAGATGCTACTTTTAAAAGTTGTTGAAGATAATGCTAAACAGGGCAAGAAGACTCCAAATGAAGAAGAACAAGAGGAGAAAGCCCACTCGATGCATAAGAAAGAAGATAGATTTTCTTTCCATGATCCGCATGAAGAAAAGCTTGAAAAGTTACAGAATCAACTCGAAACCTTGATGCGTAAAAAAGAGTTGAAGGAGTCAGGGGTCTCTAGACCATATCCAGCAGAATGGGATGTGGTACCATATCCTCCAAAGTATAAGCCGCTCAAGTTGGAGCCCTATGACGGGAAGGGATCGCCCAGTCAGCACATGTATTATTTCTTGTCACAAGCAGGACATCTGTTGGGTAATGACCCAATTATGACAAAAGTATTCGCGAGTACTTTGCGAGGGCCTGCCTTTACTTGGTTCATGCAGTTGCCCCCAGGATCTATTAATGCCTGGTTTGATGTAGAGAAGTTATTTCTCTCACGTTTCTTTGAGGATGACACTGAGATTACGGTTCATTCCCTCCTTGCAACTAGACAAGGAGAACAAGAAACGGTTAAAGATTTCATAGAAAGGTTCCGGGAGAAGTCCGTACATTGCAAACACGGAATGATCCAGGAAACTCTAGTCGAGACCTGTCGGCACAATCTTAAGACCAATGTGCTCCTCAAAATGGGGGCCGTAGAGTCTAAGATGTGGAGGGACCTGCTCAAACAAGGAGAGCAAGCTGAAGACTTGATTCGCCGAGTTGAAGAGTCCCGCGGGTCAAGAAGTGCTGGGGGTAGTAAATCATATACCCAAAACAACAGCAACAAGAAAAAAGGGAAAGCAGTAATGTCATCAGAAACTGCTACTCAGAAAACCAGTCCTCCGCCAGAGCCAAAATCTCAAGGTCAGCGAGGGTCAAGGCAAATTAGACCGCAGCAAGAAAGGAATTACACTTTCAAAGCTGAACAGACACCAGTCCTCTTTCACCTGCTCCAAAAGAAGGGAATGCTAAAACTTCCGGAGAATAAGAAGCCAGAAGACGTTGGTAAGACAAAAGATCCCAACTACTGTCTCTATCACCGGAATGTTGGACACCCCACCCGGGATTGTTTTCCCCTTAAGAACAGGATCCAAGCACTAATAGAAGCTGGGGTTCTGACGCTTAAGGAAGAGCAGAAGAAGGTCACTGCCAATATGGCAACCATAGTGGTTGGAACCCACGAGTTTCCCGCAGGAGTGACCCCAATCCCAAAGGGTGAGGCAGTTACAAAGAATCTTGATCCGCACAACAAAGCCCAAGAGGGACTTGTCCCCGTAACAACCCAAAAGGGGGAAGTTATGTGGGTTCACCCCGACTTGTTGGAAGATGAACAATGGACTACTTCAAAAGGTCTAGAGAAGAAGCGGGCTGTCAATGCCATTTCTGCAGATATAAAGAAAGAATACATAGCTTCGGGGGCCTTCACAGATTCTGAAGAAGAACCCGAAACTATGGCCACCCATCAAGATGGGGCAGGCCCTTCCGGTACTCGATGTGGAAAGACATATCTTGAGGACTACACTAGAGTGGATCCAAAAAATATCTATGCAGAACTCGCAAAGTCTGCGAAGCAGAAAGGACTTCGTTTCCAGAAGAATCCTACCAGAGATGAAGGAGCCAAAGAAACTCCCTTCGAATTTGACATAATTGCGCAGTTGGCTAATATCCCAGCGCGAGTGACGCTTTACGAATTGTTGACATTATCAAAATCAACACGTGAAGCTCTAAGAGAGGCCTTGGCAGACTCTGAGTCGTTCCTAGCTCAGATTGTCGAGCCGGCCATCGAAGAGCGGGACTCTTGCCCCCACTGTCATCAAGTGAGGAGGCAAGTCCCACAAATCATCTTCTCTCCAGAAGACATGCAGGTGAGGAATATAAAGCATAATAGGCCTTTATATTTCACTGGATATGTCGGGTCCACAAAAGTGGACCGAATTCAGATTGATCCAGGTTCTGCACTCAGCGTCGTGCCCAGTAGATTGATGCAGCTGTTGGAGATTTCCCTTCATCGCTTGACACCTACACACACTACCATCTATGGATTCAACGCTAATAATAGCCATCATCTTGGTAAGATCCAATTGCGGTGTAAAATTGAAGACTTGAAAATGGAGGTTACATGCTACGTAATTGATGCTGATACCTCCTACAATATTTTATTGGGGCGACCTTGGATCTACTCTCATATGATAGTTCCGTCGACTCTTCACCAGTGCATGAAATATTGCGATGAGGAAGGAGAGGTCCGGACACTAATTGCTGACAAGCAGCCATTCAAAGGGTTGGAAAATTACTTCACAGATACTGCACTCTACAAGCCAGCACATGAAGCCTCCAATGACAATCTTAGCAAGTCTCCAAAGCTCGACGACAGTGGCAATGAAGCCGACACTGAGTACGAGCTCCTTGGAGAAGATGATGGGGGTGATTACGAAATCAACCCTCACCTAGATCTTAGCTTAGGTCTTGATAATATAGTGGATGTAATAGAAAGTGAATGGGTTATTAATGAAAATGTAAAGTTAGTCTACGAACATGCTGTAGCTACTGAGTCTGAGCCCTCTTGTACCTCCACCGAAGCGGATGGCCTGGCCGAACTTGAAGTTCTGGCGGCATACCATTTGCCCCTTAGGTCTTCCCTCCTCTCTCAATTAAAAATAACCGAGGATCAAGGGCACTTCTTTGAAGTGCCTCTCTGACAGAAGTCCCAAAGGCCGATCATGTTCGGCAAAGTGGCCACGTCGCCTCGACAGAGACAAAGTAGTGAAAGTGATGAACAAACATCACCTCAATTTTACTTATATGAGCAAAGGTCCCGACAGATGATGGAAAAAATGGGATATAATTTTACCCAGAAACTGGGATTAAACTTTGGAAAAGGGCGGCGGAATCTCATACCCTCGTTTAGACCAAGAGGAAAGAGCCCTGATTATTATCAGAAGACCCGCAGGGGGTTGGGTTATGTATCTACTCCACCCTCGTCACCATTAAATGATGAAGAGAGTCCTTCAGCCAAAGAAGAAACATTTTCACCAGATCATGATTCAGATATAAGCACCGGTGCTTGGTTTCAATCTTTGACAATCAATATGGTTTCAGCCGTGCCAGAAAGCGACGAGGAACCAATTGATGTTCAAGATGACGCTTGGGCTAGGCATATGGATACTCTCTGGGATGTCCGCTTTGAACAGCGTGACCCGCCCACAGAAGATAAATTATACAGGTAAACATGGGAACGGAAGAAAATTCGAAACTCATTTTCATAAGCGACACACTAACTCCTTTAGAAAAAGAGGAACTTATATCCCTTATCAAAGAGTATATAGATGTGTTCGCATGGAGTTATGAAGATATGCCTGGGCTTGACCCTCAAATTGCCACACACCGGTTAAATATAAAAGAAAATGTCAAACCTGTTAAACAGCAACAGAGGCGTTTTCGACCGGAATTGATGGAGGCAATAGTTGCTGAGGTCAACAAGCTTATAAAATACAGGTTCATCCGTGAAGAACAACACCCAGACTGGGTGGCAAACATAGTGCCAGTTCGCAAAAAGAATGGCAAAATCCGGATATGCATTGACTTTCGAGATCTGAACGCTGCATGTCCCAAGGATGAATTTCCACTCCCCATCACCGACGTGATGATCGATAATACTTGCAGTTATGAGAGGATGTCCTTTATGGATGGCTTCTCAGGTTATAACCAAATCAAGATGCACCCGGATGATGAAAAGCATACAGCTTTCAGAACGCCACAGGGGGTATACTGTTATACGGTGATGCCATTCGGATTAAAGAATGCAGGTGCCACTTACCAACGCGCAATGAGCGCCATATTCAAAGAACACCTACGCAGAACAGTGGAGTGCTATGTGGATGACTTAGCAGTTAAAAGCAAAGACAAAGAAGATCATCTTCACGATTTAAGAGTGGTATTCGATCTTATGCGGAAACATCACTTGAAGATGAATCCTACCAAGTCGTTCATGGGGGTATCCAGCGGGAAGTTTCTAGGGTTCGTAATAACTTCAAAAGGAATTTTCCTCGACCCGGAAAAGGTAAAAGCTATTAGCGAAATGCTGCCTCCCCGCAATCTTAAGGAATTAAGGGGATTATAAGGAAAACTCGCTTATATTCGACGCTTTATATCCAACTTATCTGGACGATGCCAACCATTCTCCAAACTTATGAAGAAGAGAGTGTCCTTCATATGGGATGAGGCATGTCAGCAGGCATTTGATGACCTCAATGAGTACCTTACTAAGCCTCCTGTACTAATGGCACCAGCCCCTGGGCAGCCCTTCCTTATATATGTAAGGGCCATGGATAATGCTTTAGGAGCATTACTTGCTCAATATAATGAGCACGGCCATGAGCATGCCTTCTACTATTTAAGTAGAACAATGATTATGGCCGAACAGCGGTATACCCCGATTGAAAAGGAATGTTTAGCCCTAGTGTTTGCTGTTCAGAAAATGCGACACTACCTTTCGGGGCAAACAATTCATGTCATATCACTGGTTAATCCCCTGAAGATTCTGATGACAAAACTAGGATCTTTGAATGGCCGATTGGCAAAGTGGGCGCTCTTACTATCGCCCTATGACATACATTTTGTCCCTCAAAAGGCCATGAAGGGACAGGCAATCGCTGATTTCCTTGCAGACCATCCAATTTGGTCCAAATTAAAGCAGACATCAGAAGTTAACACAGTTAGCGGAGAACAGCCGTGGCAAATGTTCTTTGATGGTGCCGCAAGACGATTTGCTGCTGGAGTGGGGATTGTGCTAATATCCCCACATAAACATATATTGCCTAACGGTTACTCATTAACAGAACCGTGCACTAATAATGTAGCAGAGTACAACGCGCTCATTATCGGCTTAAAAATAGCTCTGCAACTGGGGGTGAACCATCTAGAGGCATATGGAGATTCTAAACTCATTGTCAATCAGATGACAGGTGAGTATGAAGTCAGACATGAAGCCCTCATCCCCTATCATCAGCTAGCTATTGAGCTAGCAGGATATTTTGAACAATTCTACATATATCACGTATCTCGAAACGAGAACATATATGCAGATGCTCTTGCCGCATTAGCCGCAACACTGGCAATCCCGCCAGGTGAAGCTAAAAGCATCACTATTGGAAGTAGAGAACTTCTCCACCCAGACATGGTATCTCAGACCGAAGAGGTATGCCAGATTGGCTTAAAGTTAGAACCTCGTGATTGGCGATTTCCGTTTGTGGATTATGCCTTACATGGGATATTACCAGAAGATCCTAAGGAAGCCACCTCAATAAAGAAGAAGGCCCAAAGATTTTATTATGACCATAAACTTCAGACTTTGTATAGAAAGTCAAGAGGTGGTCTATTGCTACGCTGCATATTAAAAGCAGAAGCAGAACAAGTGCTGAAAGAAACACATGATGGAGTATGTGGAGCTCATCAGCCCGGTCCCAAACTTGGAGACCGTATAAGAAGGCTAGGGTACTACTGGCCGAGCATGGTTACGGAAGCAATGGCATACGCTAAACGATGTCATGCATGCCAAATACATGCCAATTTTATTCATCAACCCCAAGAATACTTGCACAATACCGTCGCAAGCTGGCCATTTGAAGCCTGGGGAATGGACATTGTGGGGCCAATAACTCCCCCGTCATCCAGAGGACATCGGTTTATTCTTGCAATAACCGATTATTTTTCCAAATGGGCCGAAGCCGTGCCCATGAAAGAGGTGAAGACGACAGATGTGATCAAGTTCGTCAAGCATCATGTTATTTACCGCTTTGGCATCCCACGACGGATTATTCATGATAATGGTCCGCAATTCATTAGTCAAGGATTCTCCAGATTCTGCAACAAGTTCAGAATCAAAGATATTGCTTCAACACCATATAACCCCGCGGCTAATGGGTTAGCTGAAGCTTTCAATAAGACGATTATTAAACTCCTTCGGAAGTTCGTCTCTTCCAATAAACGAGATTGGGATGAAAAGTTAGGAGAATGCCTGTGGGCCTATCGCACCACCGTTCGCACCCCGACTAAAGCTACCCCGTTCTCTTTAGTTTATGGAAGCGAGGCTGTCTTGCCTCTTGAAGTCCAGATACCATCCTTGAGAGTGGCTTTAGCCACAAAGATGACGACAGAAGAGCGCCATCAGCAAAGATTGCAAGAACTACAGGCGTTAGATGAAAAACGTCTCAGGGCTCAACAACAAATTGAGTTGTATCAAGCCCGAATATCTTAAACGTTCAATAAGAATGTCAAACCAAGGACCTTTAAGCAAGGAGACTTGGTTCTGGCTGTTAAAAGGCCAATGGTGCTAACCCACAAGACTAAGGGTAAATTTGAACCCAAGTGGGAAGGACCGTTTATTGTGGAGATAGTATACTCCAGTGGAGCCTATCGCTTAATGAATCAAGAGGGCGACAGGATGATGATGCCGATCAATGGCAAATTTCTGAAGAAATACTATTCTTAGTATACCTGGAGATACAAGTTCTTTTTTCTTAGGCATGCGCATTGTGCGCCTCTGATCTAAACATGGTGTGTTTGGTTCTCAAGTTTGAACCACCTCCAGCCTTTTCTTAGGCATGCGCATTGTGCGCCTCTGACCTAAACCTGGTGTGTTTGGAGTACCCAGTTCAAGTTACGCGAGAGAGCCTTGAACTGCCTCCAGTTTGGTTCTCAAATTTGAACCACCATCAGTCTTTTTCTTGGGCATGCGCAATTTGGCGCCTCTGACCCAAAACCTGGTGTGTTTAGTTCTAAAGTTTGAACAGCCCCCAATCTTCTTTTAGGCATGTGTAATTAAGCGCCTCTGACCTAAAAAGTATGAATTGCCCAACGCCGACTAAAAGTATGAATCGCCCAACGCCGGTAAAGTAAAGGGAAGAGGAAAAGTTTGGCATTTAAGCCCAAACGTAGTCCTTGACAACTCACCATGTTGAGGGGAATAATATGGCTAGCCCAACTCAAACGGTAGTTGGTAAAGGCTAATCAAATCCGTTAATAGCTGAGGCTTTGCTAAAAATCCCATATTAAACTTTAATTTTACTTCGGCTCGAGAAATTGAGCATAAACGATACCGAGATAAATCGTTTTGACGACAGGTTATTTGTTGGGCAAGCAAATCTGTTTTGAAGCCAGCAAATAAAAGAGTCAAAAGAATCATCTTTATTAAAAAGGTGAAAATACCAAAAGAATTTCAAAGAAACATCGTAAGGTTATCTCTCTCCTGTTTAAGAAGTTCTTATTACAAGGAAGATAAAAGTGTAAAGAGAGATGAAACTATTGGCCTCCCAGGAGTCTCAGTTGGTTTATTGTCTCGTCCAAATTTCTACGATGAGAAGCCTCCACGGTTTGCTGAGCTTGCCTACGCAACTCATCATCACTTATTGTAAGTTGTTGCTGACGAGATTCTTCTATGGCACGATTCCTGACCATCTCTTCCTGCTGGACAAGCAACATCTCCCTTTTTTGACAGATTCTCCTAATCGGAGTTCATTTTCTATCAAGGTGACCCGAGCTCTCGCAATCGTCTCCTGGGCTTTAGAGATGGCCGCCTGCCTTTCCTCAATTCCGAAGTTTACCCTCTGCAGGTCGCCAAGAACGGATTCCCGACTGGCCTGGAGCTCTGTCAGCTCCTGAGACCATCTCTCCTCCTGCTGCCTTAAAATATTTCTTTGAGATAAGGATTCTGCCCGAAGCCGCGCCAGCTCTATCTCAGTGATCGCCTCCACATCCGCCTGACGGAGTGTGTGTAGAGTGGTCACCTGCTCTTCTAAGGCTGTAAGGCGGGCCCGGTATGGAGCTGCTCGATCTTGTCCACCGAATTCTTCGATATTTCCTAAATAGCGGAGTAACAGTGGACGTGCGAAGTTGAAGAAATCGTGGCCAGCAAGAACCATCTCGACTCATCTTCTTAACATTTGCATAAAATCCTCGACGGTGAAGCCGAAAAGTTTTTCAAGAGGATTTGCACTGTCGGTAGGCAAAGTAGGTAATACCAAGAAAGGTGTCGTAAGCAAGGGAGCATTAGTTGCTGTAATTGGAGAAGAAGAAGCCCGTCCCTGCACTAAATTCATAATATGGGGGACCAGTAGAGCCAGTGCAGATCTGGAAGAACTGGAGACCCCAGACGAAGTACCGTCGGTACAGATCACCTGGGTACTCCTACCAACAGGAAGAGAAGATGGTATCACTTCGCCTGAAACTCCTCCGGTGGGAGAAGCATCTTCGAACGAGAATTTCAAATTATTCTCCTCCCCTGCTGGAAGGCTTGAAGTCAGAAGAGTTGCAGGTATTTCAGCAGCTACGACAACAGACGATGTTAAAATCGCTGACTGAGAGGGCATGCCAACGACTGTGGGAAATGTCTCAGTGGAACAGACTGGCGTTGGAGATGGCATGCTAGGAGAAGGTGTAGCCTCATTAGCAGCAGCTGCGATAATAATTTCAGTTCTCTCGTCACTTCCCAATTCGTCAATTGGGGGAATTGAAGAGGAAACAGAGGCAGGAGCCGGTGTGGAATAATCAGCCGCAAACTCACCAGCAGAGCTACCCACACCGCCAACGGAGCCGAAATGGTCCATTCTATCGTCAGACTCTACTTGGGTAGTAGAGTGCATTGGCAAAAGAAGTTGATCACCTGCATTTCAGAAGACCAGAAAAGCAGTGTTACGTTAAAATAAATAACAGGCGAAAGATAAAATGCTAAAGGCCATACCGGGCGATACAAGTCCAGTTGTCGGATTTGAAGGAGGAGCCATTGTCGTTTCCAGCAATGTACCCGTCTCGCTACCCGTTAGTTGCGCCCCAGGTTCGCCACAGGCTCTACGGCCGAAGGAGCTGAAATCTCAGCAACACTTAGAGCTTTGACAGGTTCATCCTCCCTTGCCAACGCTGGGGGTACAGCTGAAGCTAATAAGTCGGAAGTAAGTTTGATAGCCACTTCTTGGGGGACTATCAAAGTTTCCTGTGTTAGTTTTTGCTTCTTACCCGGCCTTTTCTTTAAAGTGCCGCGGCGTTTGAGAGTTGGACTCAGGGAACGACTGACAACAGGCTGAGGAACTCCACCAGCACCAGTATTGTCGTCATCATCACCGGCATCATCGTCTGATTCGCTGACATCCGAAGGCTCAGCCGCAGCGCCAAGGAATTCTTCCATTCCTTTTATCCTTACCCTAGAAGCACCCTGGCGACTAATATAGAGGGCTTCAATCTCTTTGCAACAACTGCGATTGAGAGAGAAGCCGGGCGCGTCAGCATTCGCAATATTGAAGCAATTGCAGGAGCTGAGGGTCATGGCCAGTTCTGGCACCTTCTGGGGCAAGGAGAATTCAGCCTCGGTCCCGCCCGCTGCAAAATGGAACCAGCCACGAGCGCCTTCGTATAAATTCCCCTCGTGAGCGAGATCTTTATTTGGATTGCCCACATAGAGTTGAGAATATCCAAACTGGCGAGCAAAGCGACTCGGAGTATATGGCTCGATCTGACACTGGAGATCTTGACGATACACCAAGTGTCCGGGACGGATGTTGAGAAGCCACCAGAACGCTCCTGCAGATAAAGTAGTGAACTTATCTGCTCCCACGGCATCCTTCAGCCTCGTCCCATATCCTCCCCGGGAAAGTCAGGAAAACACCGGAAGATCTCGTAATTCTGAAAGCTACGAAGAGTCTTCCGAATCTGGGACATATAATTCTGCCTCCATGAAGAACGTTCATACAGTTCTACAAGGAAGCACTCTTCGCCCGAACGATGCTCCGGTGCACTCATTGAGGAGGGACAGTGCAAGACAAGCCACGCCATCAAATAGGTGTAGGGCATCTCCACCCTAGGGTTTGGAGTTTTCGGCTGGGCAGTCTCCTTCGACTTGCCCTTTCCTTTCCCCTTGACTTTAATAGTAGGGAGGAAATCATGACAGAGCACCCTCAGTCCATATTGCAAATTGCATACCATGGCGGGAAGGAGTCCAAGGGGTCGGCCGTATGCAAGAAGAACCGCTGGATATACCACGGTCACTGCAATCGCTTCCTTGGGCAATGACGGCACGACGCATTTTTTGAGCCACAGCATCAAATACCCGGCAATGAGACCTCTGTTGGAGATCGGAAATTGGGCTTAATAGTGATAGGTTTTAAATGAAGTACCGGGACCGTATCCATTCTCATTGGATTCAGTGGTATAATATAATAGATGGCGGCCCTTAGCAATACGGTGATCAATCTCTGAGTCATACATGGGTGGATGACCATGGATAATGGCCGAGCTATCCTTAGAATTTAAGTTGGCAAAGAGATATTCGGCCCACTTCTTGTGGCCAATACCGTGATTACGCGCACCCGTCAAGTCAGCGCAGATATGATAATGGCACATCATCTCTCAGTATGTGGCATGGATGCGCTCATCCCTCGCCAGTAGCATGTTCAACTCATCAGTGGTAGGGATATACTCCTCGTAAGGGACTTCGCCCATCGAGAGCCCAGAAACCTCAAACATCTCGTGGAGAGCGAACCCTAGCTCACCCACTGGAGTAAAGAAAGTACAGGTTTCAGAGTTATACATCTCCAAGAGGCAGTAAAAGTGATAAGCACTCCGAAAAACCCCGAATTGGACATTCCTGATGGCTTTATACAAGCCAATATCCTTTAAAATAGGCTCATGGGAATCTAACATGTACTGAACAAGATGGGCCCACCACATATTGTTAGAAGAATGAACCCAGCCAGGCATCCTGAAGTCGCTAGCCGGGTACTGACCATCCTTCGCCAAGAACTCACTTAAGAAAGTTCGGGCACGAGATGAGACTTCTCCCACTGGAAGCTCCTTGCCAAATCGGCCTGGAAGCAAGCCAGTAATGCATTTAGGGGAACCGTCTTGATAAACCCCTTTTGCACCAAATTTGCCTGTTGGGACGCCATCTTGCTCTTGAGTCAGTCCCCACTTTAATTCCCGCGGCATTGCCAGCCTCTGAAGATAGACCAGAGGATAGCTACGATCAATTCTAGGCAAAAACATCAACATTTCGCCTGAGTTATATAGCCAAACACGTTCCCCTTCAGAAAGGATCTCATCTGATTGATCCATCTGGTCTCCAAAGAGGAAGGCGGGTTTCTCCATCGCCTCTCTGTTCACGTTTTCAAAAGCAGCATCAGTTATCATTTCTCGCACAGTGGTGGGATGATATTTGATCAACTTCTCCTTGCGATCCTTCGGATCTGGTTTGTACGACGGCAGGATAGTAGTGAAACGGAATTGGCCTGAGGAATCAGAACCCCCGGCAAAGCCGAAGTAATTCTTGTGGGGAAGAGATTCCATCGAATACCCTACTGCACAAAGAAACACCAGAGTGAGAGAAGTTTCCATAAGACAGAAAAAATTCTCTAAGTATGGACGCGCGAAGCTAAAAATTAGAACGCGCGAAGCTAAGAATAGTGCCGCGCGAAGCTAAAAACTAGACCGCGCAGAAGTCAAAAGAGCCTCGCATTTTCAGCGCGACTGCTACTTAAAATAGCCTCGCGTTTTCAGCGCGACTGCTACTTAAAATAGCCTCGCGCTTTAAACACGAGGATGACGCGATAACTTCGCGTAAGAAGGCAGTCAGAGACTTTTCTTCTTCTCCAAGCCCTACGGCAGGAGTACGGCGATCTCGCCGGTAAAAGAGTTGATTGATCAGTTAAAATTAAGCCAAATCACTCTAGAAATGTTCTAAAGAGTCTCGATGGAAAGATTCTTACCCCCGATGGGCGAAATGTGGGCTGGCGCGCCGCTACCTTGGCCGCCGCCACCACTGCTTGCGCCAGTCGCCGAAGATGGAGCCGCTCGAGAAGTAGCACGAGTCTTGGGTGCCATTGTTGAGAAAAATCGACTGAAAATTTGGAGAAACTCGGTCGGAAGAAGGTCGGGTCGTCTGAACTCTGATCACCTGAATCTCTAAGTTTCTGGAAAATTCTCAAGTAAAGTGAGAAGGATAAGGAATAGAGATTTTATTTATAATGAAAGGAACCGCCTCTTGGAATTCGGCACGAATTTCGGAGAAAGTGACTGGTCAGTTACTCCCCAACACGCGAAGCTATTAGCCTCGTGCGACTATGGAAATGCAAAGTTGTTTAACTCCGCGCAACTATACAAAACGCGAGGATAGCCTGTGCCTTAGCTTCGCGTTTTCATGGAAAGACTTGGATTTTTGACGAGTGCAATTGAGCGCTTCCATCCAAGTTAAAATGATCCTTATCCGATCATTTGGATTAGTAATCTAAGTTACGCAGAAGAGCCTTAGATTATTTTACCAGAATTATTGACCATCTATTTGTTGAGCAAGCAAAATTCTTGAAGCTAACAGATAGAGAGGAAAATAATTTGCTCTTTATTTATAAAAGAAGGAAAGATTACAAAGAGGGAGTTATAGCTCTCCCAAAAGTTTTTTACATGATCAACTCATCAATAACCAAACAGTAAGATTTCTCTACGGGGTGTTGAAGATCAGTTCCCTAGTTCACATGCAAAAGAATTCAAGATTTCTCTACGAGATGTTGAAGCTCAGTTTCTTAGTTCACATGCAAAAGATCTCCTCTGCAAATGTCAATTAGGATCTGTCATCCGAAATGAAGCACGAGAGGAAAGGAAAGTGCTGCACTGAAGCGCAATTCTGAACTGCAAGTGCTGCAATTCTGCACTGCAAGTGCTGCAGCTCCTTATTTACAACCCCTTCAGGAGTTTATCTCTCGGAGCCAGAGCTTGAAACCTGCAACTATATTGTAAAGCATATGCTTCTGACTTCCTTAGAGTTACTTTTGCTGATGAAGATCGATGGACCCGCATACACTCCTCTTCAGAAAGGATTGGACTTACTGCTAAAGGAACAGAGTTTCCAAAAGAGTGAAAACGCGGAGCTAAGCTAACTCCGCGCACAGTTGAAGAAATAGCCTCGCGCTTTAAACGCAGAGGATGATGCGATAACTTCGCGTAAAGGGGGACAAGATTTCTTTCTGCTCTTTCCTTCTCTTTCAAACTCATCGCGATTGCTAATCAAAGATAGCCTCGCAATTCATCGCGACTGCTAATCAAAGATAGCCTCGCAATTTATCGTGACTGCTAATCAAAGATAGCCTCACAATTCATCGCGACTGCTAATCAAAGATAGCCTCGCAATTCATCGCGACTGCTAATCAAAGATAGCCTCGCAAATCATAGCGATTGCTAATCAAAGATAGCCTCGCAATTCATCGCGACTGCTAATCAAAGATAGCCTCGCAATTCATCGCGACTGCTAATCAAAGATAGCCTCGCGGATTCATTGAGACTACTAGTAAAGCCCCGCATTTCAAGCACAGGGACGACACAATAAAACGGCGATCTCGCCGACAAGATAAGCAATCGTCCAGAATAAACCAAGCCAAAATATCTCAGAATGGTTCTTAGAAAACCAGAAGATGAGGTTTTTACCTTCGGAAGACGCTGCATAGACTGGTTCGTCGTCGCGTCTACCTTTACGGCTGCTGCCATTAACGCCGGCCAACTTGCGAAAAGCCAAACTCCTCAGGAGAGACATCCTAATGATGAAAATCTATGGAGAATTGAACGAAGATTAGTTGAAGATCATTCGTGAGTCACTCGAGTTCTCAGAAATTCTTCGGATGAGATGAAGAAGAAGATGAGCCGGGAGCTCTATTTAAACAGAATTTCCGTCGCTTGGTGTTTGGCGTGGAAACTCAGGGTAATTAATGACGTAATTATTCATTTCACTGAAGACGAAGTGAAGCTGATTAGCTCCGCGTAAGTGAGCATAACGCGAGATAGACTTGGTATTCTAACTCCGCGTTTCAGTTTAAATATCCAAAGTATTTCAAAATCTGCTGAAGTCTAAGCCATTTTGAAAATTTTGGAGGGGGTTCTGTTGGCAGTGAAAATTTCTAAGTTAAAGGATTTTCCACAACAGAACGCGGAGCCAATTCAATAGCCCTGCGTTTGGTTATATTAACCCTGCGTTTGAATAAAACGTGGAGATGTTTAATAGCTCCGCGTTGATTCCGCAGTCTGGCTTGTATTAGTCTCGCGTTTGAGTAAAACGCGGAGATGATCAATAGCTCCGCGTTTTGGTTATTTAGCGCCGCGTTTTGATGCGATTAAAGCTTCGCGTAAGCAGATAACCAAAATCTCAAATTGATTGAGATTATGATTTTGGGCTTATCTAAATACCCGAATCAAGTCTAATCAGAATTCCATCAAAACTAAGATATTTGATTGGAATCCTTAATAAGGACGAGTTCTATTTAGATAGAAACTCTTGCATTAACCTGGGGCTATAAATACCTTCCTGGTGAAACCCTAAGGGTCTTCTTTTTGGGCATCGGAAGTTTCCTATCGATCCTTTGGCAATTCAAGTACGCGAGAGAGCCTTGAAGCCTTTGCTGATTATCTTCTGAAATCTTGGAGAATTCAAGTTACGCATAGAGCCTTGAGTTCGTGAAGATCAGAGAAAATCACCATCTTCTTTCTGGAGTTCTTGAGAAGTTCGAGTTACGTGAGAGAGCCTTGAACAAATCAAAACCAGAGAAGATCGTCTATATTCGGCCGATATCTTTAAAAGAGAAGATTTCAACGTACCGATCGTCCAAAGGAACTACTATAGATCCCATCGCCACAGATCCCACGAAACTATTGTAAAAGAGAGAGATTGACATATAAAATCCTCTCGTTTGTTATTTTTATCTCTTGTTCACTTTCATTGTAATTCAAGCTTATTCGATGGAAGGAAGCGAAGAAACTTTTGCGACGAACAACTTGGGGTAAAAAGTATGAATTACCCAATGCCGACAAGGCTATGGGAAGAGAATAAATTTCTCGCCAACCCCATCATGCTGGGGGTAAAAAATATGAATTACCCAATGCCGACAAGGCTACGGGGAGAGAATAAATTTCTCGTCAACCTCATCATGCTGGGGGTAGAAAGTATGAATTACCCAATGCCGACAAGGCTATGGGGAGAGAATAAATTTTTTGCCAACCCTATCATACTGGGGGTAAAAAGCATGAACTTCCCAATGTCGTCAAGGCAACGGGAAGAGAATAAATTTCTCGCCAACCCCATTATACTGGGGGTAAAAAGTATGAATTACCCAACGCCGACAAGGCTACGGGAAGAGAATAAATTTCTCGCCAACCCCATCATGCTGGAGGTAAAAATATTAACTGTCCAAAACTGCTAAAGTAAAGGGAAGAGGAAAAGTTTTGTATTTAAACCCAAACAAAACTCTCGACAACTCACCATGCTGAGGAAAAGAGCATGGCTAGCCCAATCCAAACGGTAGTTAGTAAAGGCTAATCAAATCGTTAATAGCTGGGAGTTTGCTAAAAATCCCATGACGAACCTGTCACAACAGTATCCTTATTCGAATATAATGATACATCGCTGTCCTAAGCTGCTAAGGCAAAGGGAAGAGGAAAAGTTTGGCATTTAAGCCCAAACGAAAGCCTCGACAAATCATCATACTAAGGGGAATAGCATGGCTAGCCCGACTCAAAATGTAGTTGGTAAAAACTAATCAAATCCGTTGATAACTGGGGGTTTGCTAAAAAACCCTAATCAGATAAATCTCTTGTCACGTTAAAATTTCACCTCTGACAATAAAATTTCTCTCGTCATTTTTCTCCAGCAGAGCAAGTGACACTCCAAAATATTTGTCAAGTTAAAATCATACCTCTGACATCATAATTCAAAATCAAATGAAATAAAATCCGATTAAATCTCCTGTCATGTTAAGGTTTCACCTCTGATAGAAAAGAAAACCCACACTTCATCAAGTCCAATATTACAGCTTCTGATAAATTTATTTTTGATATCGTTAAGTTAAAAATTACCTCTGACGAAAATCGTCTCCCAATCAAGTTAACAGTTATCTCTGATAGTCCGATTCCAAAGCTAAATATGTTAACCGTCACCTCTGTTTAGTCAGCTTGTCACTATCACGACCAGATCCTCTGAATAGGTTGAGCTCCAAGACACGTTTAATATCACCTCTGTCTTTCCCTGATCCGTCATACTAGATGTCACTGAACGGTTAGAATTCTAATGAGCACGTTAATATGATACCTCTGCTTGACCTAAAAAAAATATGTTAACACCATACCTCTACTTGTCACCCAACGAGCACGTTAAAATCATACCTCTGTTTGTTATTGAATAATTGAATAAGCATGTTAACGTCATATCTCCACTCATACCCCGCTCATATTTTATGAGATGTGTTAACAATTATCTCTATCTACCCAATCCTTGACACGCCTCACAGCAAAAAAAAAAAAAATCTAAAGTGTTTCAAAATTCTGTACGGCTCAATACAGAACTTCGAAAACTTTGGAGGGGGTTATGTAGACACCAAAAAAAAATTTTGGGAAAATCCCCATTGGTGGGCCCCGTGGGTGTCCCGCGGGATTCCTCCCGCGGGATTTCCCGCGGATGTGCACCCGCGGGTGCCACCCGCAGGAGCGATCCCGCAGGTGCTAACCCGTGGGTTATTTTCCGCATGTTTCCGTTATTTATTTGGCTGATATTTCGTGATTCGATTTTTCAGGGAGGATTCGAGGCAGATTTCGAGCGGATTCTGTCTATAAAAGACAGAAATCGAGTCAGAGAAATGACTTTTGGACGATTTCGGGCGAGTTCGTGAAATTGAGAAGCGGGGCAGAGTCATCCCCTTCCAAATCAGACGGTCAACGGAGTGCACCAGCGAGGCTCCATCGTCACCCGAACCCACATAAAAAAGAGAATAAATTAATATTCCCATTCTTGTTATTTCTCGATATTTTTTTGTAATTCTCAATTTTCTTTTGTAATCAAATAATTTTGCAATGGAAGGAGAAATCCAATTTTCGGGCAAACAATAGAAACACTACATATATCTCTTAAATGTGATACAAGAGAGTTGAGCAATTGATTAAGATATATGATTCTATTATTATGAGAGATGCGAGAGGTAGAGAGATACTTGGATATTTTCTTATAACCTATTTTTCTCATAATGGATATTTCTCTCATTGTTCCCATGAACGTAGATCGAATTTGGTCGGCCGAACTACGTTAATTCTTGTATTCTTTTTGTATTTGTATTGTTTTCTTTCTTTCTATGATCTCAATGGGTGATTAGATCCCCAACACGATTTATTTATTTTTTGTTCAATCATAATAATAATTCTTTTTCTCTTATCAATTTAGATATCGAAACTCATCAATTTAGATATCGAAACTCCCAATCAGATCTCAAAAATACCATGAGATCACCATATCAAGAACATCAAGATAGAAAATAATAAACACAAGAAAATTCGACCTATATCCACGGGGCAATAAGAAAGATTCATTATGAGGAAAAATGCTACAAGAAGATCCAATTATCTCTCTCTCACATCTCTCATAATAATGAAAGTTATCTCTCTCAATCAATTGTTTTCCTTTCTCATATCATATATAAAAGATATATATAATGTTGGTACTCAAAACCTATCAAAATAGCACTATTATCATTTAATTAGTCTTCTAAACCAATTAAGATACTGTTCATCTGGCTCAAATCCAAATAGGAATCTTTGTGATGCGTAATAACATCTGAATACTCAATGAGTATAAACCCAACAACCCCAGAGCTAGGGTTGAAGAGATTGAAGCTGTGGCACTTTTTGAGCTTCCACTGCATTGTTCCCTTTTTTGAAATTCTTCTAGATGAACCAGGGAAATTGGTTAACCCTAATTTCCATTATGCTACCAATTTTTTTTTTAATTGGTTTAGTCTTTTCGGGAGGGCTTGCCCAATTGATTGGAAGGTTAGCAAACGGCCAAACCATATAACAAGTGTGTAGCTATATATATAATTTTAATTTTGACCGGTAAGGATCTTTTCTTTTCAAAAGGGTGGGTGGGTTTGAGTATATATAATTTTAATTTTGATTGGTAAGAATCTTTTCTTTTCAAAAGGGTAGGTGGGTCTTAGTTGGTGTGCATTGTGTCATGTAGCTCTAGAGATCACACATCATATATTTATAGAGTGTGAATGCATCAAGATGATATGGACATAGTTAAATAAGGGAATGGACCATAGAGAGCTTAAGGAGATGAAAGATCTATGGTCATAATGACTAGATAAAAGAATAGGGGCACAAATAGCTGCATTATTGTGGAGTATATTGATGGAAATAAACAACCGCATATTCAATGATAAAATATTGCCTGCTGTATGTACATTTTATCGTGTTAATAATACTGTTACATTATGGACAGGGTATGAATAACCAGTGCAAGACCAGACATAGGGAGGAGGATAGCGAAGGAGGGATCCTCATAGGAGGCTGGACCTATTGGCACTTACAGTATAGGAGGAAGATTATATAGGGGTCGCTCTACAAGAAGACATAGCAGGGTTAGAAGAAGAGGGACAGGGGGTCCTAAATCAAAGTGTAGGACTTGAGGAATAAAGCAAGAGGAGACAAACAATTCATCTAATGACAATGTAATATTTAGAGTTTAGCCTCAAGTAATAGAGGCGTAGAATGGATCTTATATATGTATTAGCATGTTTCGTTAAATTCTAATTAATAAAACGTGAGGGCTATATGCCCACCATCTTTGCTAAAAAAAAAAAAAAAAAATCTTTTCTTTTCACAAAACTAAAAGCAATATTTGGGCAAGAATTTCGATTCCTCCATAAAAGATATTTGGTACATAATCTTTTTTGTCATGAATGATGAAAATAGTTCTACATTGAATAATACATCAGAAGAAAGAATGATGAATTTTAATAGAAAGTTGATCTTTGTCCAACTTAAGTTTCTGTATCCAAGTAATTCTCAGTCTATTTCATGTCATTTGCTCCAATTTTTTGATAATTTTTGCAACCAGCAACGGAGTAAGAAAAGTTTAGTTATTTTTTTGTGAGAAGCAATGGAGAAAGAAATGTTTAGTCTTGATATTATTATCTACAAATTTTCCCTCAAATTCCACCTAAATTTTGTTGGTATATTTAATGTATAAATGTAAAGTGGAGGTTACTAATTCTGTGGTTGCAGATTGAAGCATACAGATATGTTTTAGATTAACACAAGAGGGCAGATACACAGAATTGATACTGTTATCTGTAATTAGGTTTATGTCTATATATATTTCCAGTTTTGAATTAGAAGAAGACTGTTTAAAAAAAAATCATCAAACTGTTCTTCTTTATCTAGTATACTATCCTAATCAGAAAAATAAGAAACTGGATTATGAAAAACCTGATTCAGAAGCTTGCAGGAAGACTGGAAGAAGACTGGATGATGACAGGAAATAGATTGGATGAAGATCGAGACTAGTGTTGGACACTATCTCCTTAAAATCGATTCGTCCTCCACTGTTTGCTTCTGGATTTCTTGGACGTCGATCTCCCAGGATACAACGATCGATCTGCAGAGGGAAGGAAGCTGCAATCCCTCTGCTCTGGCGAATCTGATAAAGGTTCTCTCTGGTTTATGTTATGCAGGACTGGACTTATTGAGTTATGCAGGACTGGACTTATTGAATTGATGAACAGAGATCTTATGTAGACAGAAATTCAGGAACTTCTGTCTGCAGAAGAAGAGGCAGAAAAGAAAAAACGTGTAGTTTGAAACACTGACCCAGACCCTATTTATAGGTTTTCAACAGTCGCAAAATGCGCCTCTAAAACGCCCATTCGCTCTCGCACACGCGCGTGCGCGTGCGTAGCACCACCCGTGGTGCTCAAGGTTTTCCTCTTCTTACATAAGCAAAGTAAATGAGCAAGCTATCATATTTAAACCCACATCCTTACATTTCTCTATCCCATGTGGGACTATCTTTTCATCTTCTATTTTTGTTGCTTTGCTATGTACTCAACTTTTGAAGCCAATTTCAATTCACTTAATTCATTTAATTTGAACTAGTGAATTGGCTCAATTTAAGGTTCAAATTATTGAATGAATTCAACAAATTTGTAGGCTGATGACTGATGAGTGTAATATCTTTTATGTGCGAGTGTTTTTGTTCATCGCCAAAACTTGAGCAATTCATAGTTAATGGCTTGTCCATTAGACAAACTGCTCTATCATAGCTTAGCCAGTACTCCCAACGTCCTCGTCGTGGTTGGAGACATTAATTGGCCTGCACAAACGCCAACCCTAAACTATTCCCTTGTATGCTGCTACAAGAAAGTAGCAGTCGTGCATGGAAAAAAAAATATTGTATTTACAAGTAAAAAAAATAATTAGAAGTAGTTCTGTTTGGCTTTTAGAAATGGATAAAATAGAAAAGAAAAATATAAATAGCTTCCAAAATAAAAATTTGGAAAAAAGAATTTTTCAATCGAGTTTAAATGTTTATGTACTCACTATTGAAGATAAAAAGTGGAATATAAAAAAAATTATTTTATTATCAAATAAAATAAATATTAATATTAATATATTTGATAGTTGAGTAAAATTGAAAAGTAATGATGAGAAACTAATAAAAAATAATAATTTACCTAGTTCTTTGAGTTTCAAAAGTATTTCCAACAAAAAAAAATCAGGGAAAGAGATCGGAAAAGAGGAAATAGGCCGGGTACCATATAAGTTTCATATCATTCTAGTGGAAGTAGCTTCTATTTCTCTTCTTAGCCAAACAAACAAATGGAGTCGTAGAAGTAATTTTATTTACGCTACTTCTATTCTAGTTCTATGTAAACAAACGCATCTTAGGTTTCATTATAATTTCTTTTAAGTGGAAGACTTGGTTATTTTTTTCCTTATACAAGAGAACAATAATGAATCTGATCCCCTTGCAATGCACGACACATAGAGAAGCAAGATAAAAGTCTACAGGTTATTATTGTCTATTTAGTCCGTTTAGGTTCATTTCAGTGAAGTGAAATTTCAACACAATGATCATTAAAAGTCACAACCTATCCAAGTTAACAACTAAATACCACTATTTTTGCTGGAAGGAAACAATAGAATATTTAAAAATATTCTCTTCACTCTGTTGATAAATATCTCTCTTATACCTTGACCTTTGGAGAGGGTTGCTGTCAGTGTCAGAGGGAGAACGTTACGGGGTGTCGGATGATGCACGCCTAGCGACTCGAAAGATCATTCACCATTAGAGATCGAAGCTCCTCATTATCACTGCTAGAGGGAGAGGCGGAGCTTGGTCACGGCCGATCCAGAGTAGTGACAACCTGATTATTTTGCCTCGGTTAACAACTAGGTGGCTCATTCTATGCATGGCTCATTCTATTTATTTGTAGTTATAAGGGATACAAAACCTTGAGGTCCCGTACTACCATTGAAGCTCAAAAAAGAAAAAACGCTTAACATCATTTGTATGCATGTACAGTGATTGGTAGGACCACGGCAAAGCCGCAAAAGTACTATACTGAATTATAAAGGTAAAGACTATGATCCCCTCTCCGAGCCTCTGTGACGTTAGCAGAAAATCAAAAAGCGAATTAATTCTATCAATATTTAAGTTTATTTGCGTTTTATATCCATGGATGCTCCTCCTAGCTAACTGACTCAACTTCATGCATATATATATATATATATATATATATATATATATATATATATATCATAATTCACTGCAATTCTTGTTTGCTTTTGAGTGTCATCTTTCCAAAGTTCTTGTTTCAAATTTCAACCATTTGCTTGTTTGCATTTTGTCATTGATTTTGGCCTTTCAACTCAAGAAATTATTTGTTTTACAGAATGATAGCTTTTCCCAAGATCACCAGGAGTATATTTTCATAAGAAATTAAGTTATACAAACTTAATAAATTACAGTTAATTATTACGAGTGAAAACTATTGATCGCAGTTGTACATAAAACCTTGAATGGAGTAAGGATTGCTGTGTTGTTGTCTAGCTTGTTTATTTCAAGAGTTCAAGATAATAGGAATCTGGTGCTATAGCGTTAGTTTCAGTATGAATCGCAAATTCAACGTCAAAATCAGCAGGCAAAACAGTCGGAAGCCTCGTTCGTTTACAACCTTAACAACAGCAATTTCAGTGGGCCGTCAAGGCCTGATGGGGAAAAAGGAGCAACACGAATACCCTTTAGGCCTTAGATATTGGGCCGGGATTTGATTTCTAGATGTTTGCGCCCATCATCGCACCCTTCTCCAATTTCTGCTCTGTCAATAGAGAAGTTGATAGTAAAGGTAACCAAGGAAATTTTCATTTCTAATTCATAATTTTAAGTAGAATAGGCTAAAAATTAGCTCGTGTACTGGCTCATTCTTATCCTACAGAACATCCAACTAGAACAGCAGCAAAATGGTCCTTCATGTTAGATTTAGGCTCAATAAAATAAATTAATGAACATATGAGTATGACCCATCTTGAGCTTAGATCATTTAAGGTTCATGTAAAACTAGGTTCAAGCTCGTCTCTTATACTTTTTTTTTTTAATTTAGATTTAATTAGAGCTCTTATTCTACTGAGTTGAGAATCATTCAGAAATATTTATTTTACTATTTTTTAAGATGGTAAAAAAGCTTGACTATTAGTTCGAAATTACAAAAATGTTAGTGATTATGCTTGAGAAAGAAGGACATACAAAAATGATAAATTGCTAAAAGAAATTACTCCTACATATTTCTAACTCTTGATTATAAATGGATAGCTCGATGAGAACTTTTTCGGGCTCAAATATTAAATAATCGGACAACACAGGGAACAAAAGTATACAAATAAAGGCTCAACTCATTGGGCTGGGCTCACTGTGCAGCTCTAATCTAACAAAGTTCTACTAAGGCCCTGTTTGTTTGCACTGAAGTAGGGTAGGAAGTATGAGAAGTAATTTACTTCCACTACTTTTGCTGTTTGTTGGGCTCAGAAGTAATTTGGAACTTACTTCCTACGTGCTGACGTGGATCCTACGTGGCTGAGTAAATACTCAAAATTTCTTCCGCCTCAAAACAATCTGAAGATGGAGGGATCTCACGGATCGAGATAAAAAAATAATTAAAAAACAAAAAATTCTTGGGGATTGAACTTCTCTCTTCCTATTGTTGAGTCCCTTCACCGCCTCATCCTTTTTGCAGCAAACTTCAGCTTTGCTCACCGCCTCATCCTTTTTGCAGCGAAAAAATTTGCAGCTTCAGCTTTGCTCCTCATCCTCTCTTTGCAACGAAGATTTGCAGCGAAGCTTTGGTCCTCATCCTCTTTGCAGCGAAGATTTGCAGTGAAGACTCGCGGGTAAGTTTTTTTTTTTTTTTTTCTTTGAACAAAAGGTGCAATTTTTTTCTAAAAACACTTAGGTAAAACCCTAAATTTCTATTTTTTCTAAGTTCCTTCTCAAAACAATGAATAATCTCACTGTCATTAAAATTTTTTTGCTGCGAATCACTCTTCCAAATAGCTTCAAATTTTTTTTCTTCGAATTATAACCATAATCTATTATTTTTTTAATAGAAATTTAGGGCTTCACCTTTATATATTCGATGCTAGCACTCAGCATTCATTATTTTTGTGAAAATTTGGGGATTTTTTGTTCGAAGGTGACATCTAGGGTTTCTCCCCCTTTTTCGACCCATTATTTAATTGATAATTATTTAATTTGTGATTTTGTGTTCAAAGATTAAGTGATTCCGATGTTTGAAAGTTGAATTTGTGCATTTAAGATTTAATTCCGCTATTTAAATTGAGTGATTCCGCTATTTAGGATTTTTATTTGATTTAAAAGTTGAATTCCAATATGTTAAATTGAGGCAATTTAATGATACTAAGGTTTACCTCTGCCTTGGAATCTGCAGGGTACTTTGAGATGTTCGTCAAAGGTCTCAAAATATGGCCCCCCAAACCCTTCCAATCCTAATGAGCGCATATGTCTTTTTCTGAAGATTACAGGGGTTTTGTAAATTACAGGTTGGTGACTAAATCTTCTTTTTATTTATTTATTTATTGCCATGGCTCAGGACAATTTGATGCATCCGTTACCGTATCAGCCCCTCATGTTCGTTGCAAGAGCTTTCACAGCAGAAAACTCGAAATATTTGAGAATGCATATCAGTGCCTATTTGAGTCCCATATATTCTTTATTTTTTGTTGATTTTGCTCTTTGCCCGAAAGGAGCAAAAAATGGTGTACTTGATGTTGGAAGAGAGAGGCTCCAGGGGCTAAAGAATGCAAACAGGTGCAGCTGGAGGCATCTATAAGGTATGAGATTCAATTATCCTTCTTCAAGTGTTACAGGAGTTTTTTTGTGGATACAACTAATGCCTTCTATATGAATTGATTCTTGTGAAGGGCTGTAACATGATTCAACTAATCTCAGGAAAAATGAAGGATTCAGGTGAAGAAAACTCCTCAAGAGCACCAAGTTGTAGAGATGAATCTCCATTAGTGGATAGTCCATTAAAAATATACCATATTATAGCGAAAAATAGCAAAAATATACCTAAAGTCTGTTGTCCTATAACGTTGCTGGGGCATTGTTATTACTTGCAACCGAAATTCTAAGCTACTTGGCTTGGGAGAAGTTCTTGTAAAGGTACACCCCAAATGACTAAAGGCACACTGCTTGTGAGGACACATCTTCGTAGGGATGAAGTGTGAGACTGTACTGAATCATTTGTTGGATACTTAGAAAATCAAAGTTTTTGTTTTTATTTTTTTTAAAAAAAAAAAACATACATTCTTGAAAGTTATGTCTCATATACATTTATAACTTTATATTGACATTCCTTATCCTTATCTGTCTTCTTTTTTGTAAGAGATTTGTTGTGTCTCGAGAACTATGGCTAGTGATATATTCTTCAATTTACAATCTCATAAAGAACCATATTATGTAATGTGAAAGATAATGATTATCAAATTTTGCAAAGCAAGCAAATATTCTCTAATAAAAATGTAATAATACAAATGTCATATAAATCTCACTATATCCATTTACATCTTTCGAAACATAGAATGAGAAAAGATGATGAAAATATTTTCATTTTCTTCAAATTTTATCCGGGAGTGGCAAGTTCAAGTAAAAAAGAATCTATTGTTTGCCTCGTTGAATTGGATCAAAAAGAATATATAATTTTTTATTTATTTAATATTTAAATATTAATTTAGTTAATATATTAATTATAATAATTCTTAAAATAATAGTTTTAATTTTTTTTTTTTTTAAGATTTGAATATATTATGGTTAAGATCTGAAAATGAAAAGAGAGATTATTTGTAACATTTAAGGGTGATAATCTCACCATGGTGTTTGGATCCCTACTTCCATACTTCCTTTTAACTAGCCAAACAAACAACCTAATTTGTGAAAATAAAAAAAAATATACTCTTCTTACTTCTTATATAGACCAATAAAATAAAAGAATGTTAAAAAGTAGCCTCTTTTACCACTTTTTTTTTAAAAAATTACTTTTAATTCTCTTCCCTACTTTCTACACTTTCAAGTACCAAACAGGGCCTAAAGCTCCGTTTATCTCTGGCCGCCAAAGCTCAACTTAAACGGGGATACTGAGATAATTGAGACACAGCACAGATATCCATTTTAAATCTATCAGCAGTTCTTCGTGTTACAAGTCTTGAACCGCTATTTTTGCGACTTTTGAACGGTCACGGGTCTTTTGCGTATTCAAGTGGACCTTAAATTTCAGCAAATTTTCACAGCACTCGTGTCCGCGGTACGCTAACCCGTGGTATTGGACCCGTGGACGTGGGTGAATTCCCCGCTCACGTAGGACCCACCACACAACCTCCCAAAGATACCAACTCTAACCTGTCCTAACCATCCACGTGTCACCCTCGCCATCCACCAGCTCCCCTGATATCTTCTCCCCCGCTCCCCTTCCCTCCACGCCCCCTCTCATCCGACCGTACATGTTTTCCCCTCAAACAAATATCTGCCGTCCGATCCGTTCCTGCTGATGTGGATCTTGCGGCATCCCTCCCCTTCTCTGATCCTGATCCCTACAATTAAGAAAATAAAGAATTATTTTATACAAACAGCCCGTAGCCACTGTCATCCGTGTTCAAAGATTTCATCCTTTATTTGTTTTTCCTTCGAGAATCGTGCCGCTCACTGCAGATTGCTGGTCTCTTGAACTCGAATTTGGGGCATGGGAGTTGTGACCGTCTCGAGCTCGGCCTCACGCGCAGCGACCACTCCCCCGGCCCGGTTCGTCTCCCGCCACAGCCTCAGCCGGTCCGGCCCCTGGCCCGGGTCGATCGTCGCCTTCAGGACCGACCGGAGCAAGTGCTCTGCCGTCGCGGCGACCACGTCCCATGAGCCCGCCACAATCCCTCTACAGCAGCCCCCCAAAGAACTACGGCCCAGAAAGAATCCGAACAAGGCCCGCAGCAAAAAACCCAAGAATGAAAAGGCCGTCACCGAATTGGACTATAATGAGGTTGCCGCAGCCCTGGAGAACATATACAAGCTCAGCCCGGGGGCCGACGTGGCGGACGCCGAGGGGTTCGATCGGAAGAGGAGGAAAGATTTGAGCAAGGGTGAGAATATCAACAGTATCACTGTGGTGAGGAATCGGAAGAGGAGGGCGAGGAGGCTGAGCCTGGAAAAGCGAGTGGAGAGGAAGAGGAGGAGTAGGGATGGAGAAATTAGGGGTAGTTTTAGTGAGAAGGATGGAGAAGAGGAGGAGGACGTGGAGAGATTGGTGAGAGAGTATTCTGTGTCGAGCATGGATCTGGTGAGCTTGGACTGGAAGAAGATGAAGATTCCGCCGGTGCTAAGCTCGTCGGAGCAAGCTCGCCTGTTCAAGCTGATGCAACCAATGAAGGTGAGATCTTGTTATGATCTCTTGGGGTTACTTAGGAATGTTGATTTTGATCATGACCAACCGGTTGATTTTATTGTGTTTGTTGCTATATTAGTTCAATTTTCTTGCTTAAATTGTTTAAATTTTGTTAGAGACATTAAATTTGGATAAAAGAGAAAGATTATACTAAATTTGATATAGGAGAAAAATATGATTTTTATTGAGGTTGTTGCATATGGATTGCATTGTATCTCTTGTAGCAGGGCCAAACACTCTGTTTTATGCCAAGTTAACAAATCTCACTACTTGTGCAAGTTTTACTTAGTTGTTTTCTGTAAAGATCCTAGGATAAATTAATGAGATGTTAGTAGTTGAAGTATTTACTGAATTTTCTGTTATTTTCTCTCCAAGAATAATATTTACTGAACAAGCTATCTGTTGAATTGTCCGTTTGATTGTCTTCACTGAATATTTCTCTAAATTTCAGCTGAAATGCTGTATGTTCACTGAATTTTTGATACCTTAATTTATTATGGATTAATATTTAATGAACAGCTACTATCTGTTGGCATGGTTTCTTGTTGTTGAGATCCTTTCACGTGTTATTGATTGATTTTCTCATGCTTATTTTGGAATGTTCTAAACGACACGGCAATTTTACATTACTTTTTGTCTTCGTAATTCTTTGAAGAATGTTTGCATATTTTTAATTTGGGTCCTTGAATCAAGCCGGAATATTGAACTTGAGAGTATATAGATCTTCTAGTGCTCCCAACTATTTTCTTGTCTTTCTATTTGAGCAGTTAACTTCATTGTACTTGTAATAGATTATGATGTTTTACATCTTGCAACATGAACATCATATTAAAGGGTTACTCATTATTCTTTGTGTCTTGTGCCTCTTTAAATTTCAGGCAATATTTGAGGTGAAGGAGAACTTGCATAAAGATTTAAATAAAGAACCTACTGAAGGTGAATTAGCTGCTGCAGTGAATATGACCGTGCCACAACTAAGAAGACATATAGAAGTTGGTCAAGCAGCAAGGAACAAGCTAATCAAGGTATCAACATTTTATGTGTTAATATCTTATTTCATGTTTTTGGAGAGAAGTATCTCACTTAATTTTTATGTATTAGAAGCAAATGATATGATAAATTGATTGCATCTTCTGTTTGCTTACATTTAAATATGGTTAATATAACCAGATGTCAAATTCAAGAACCCGTAACTTTTAGTTCCGTGCCTTTTCTTGAAGGAGATAAACCCAGGAGACTCACCTTCTCTATAACTTCAATGGATTCCTCCTAAAAATCAGCCACATTAAATTCACATGGAAAAGTAATTGGACACTACATTAACATAAAAAATCTATGATGTCCTTCATTGCTGATCAAATACTACACCATGTGCTTCATTTTCTTTCATTAAAAACCAAATTCTACTTCCATGGCAATGTATTATCGTCAAGTCTGTCTCCATCAAAGGCTCCCTTCTATTTTTGCATGATATCCTCTAACTTCCAATGATCATGCAAGACTACGGTTCACTTTGTATCATTTTTCACGAGATAAGTGTGAGGTGTAAGCTCCTTGGTGTTTCCCTTAGAAGAACATATCCTTCTTTGAATGAAGGAATACAAACACTTGAATATCTCACACATAGCCTGACCTTGCAGAAATCGAAAAAGAGGTAACATGAAGTATAACTATCCTAAAAGTAGCAACAAATACGTATCCTGTGTCCAATGCACTACGTAATCCAAATTGTTTTTCTGTGCTGTCCATTTTGCTCATGGTTAGATAAGTCGCCCCTCTTAGACATTAAAGAACAACTGAACACTCAGAGACTTTATTATCCAATATTAGGTATTATTATAATCTTATTGCATAGTCACCTTTCATGCAATTTTTCCTATTGTAAGTAGCTGGTAAAATGTTACCATCTTTTTAGGAAATCATTTTCTCAATTGCTCAGGTTCAAAAGAAATAATGTCCCCATGACTACTCAAGATTGAGAATTTGACACTGAAGGGAATTATGTTTTGTTAATATGAACGTTCTTTTTTATGTTTTAAGTAAACCATTTTGGGCAGCTTTAGTTGCACTGCTGTGACTGCTTTCACTGATATCATATATTCAAGATTTATACAAAGAAAAGGAAGATCAATTTGCTTCCTTTCCTACTTTTCTGAAAAAGAAAATTAGTGGGATAGTAGTATAACCATTTCCTCTGATCATCATTGCAGCACAACCTTCGGTTGGTTTTGTTTGTAATTAACAAGTATTATCAAGAAATAGCAAGTGGAGACAAGTTTCAAGACCTTTGCCAGGCTGGAGTGAAGGGCCTAATTACAGGCATTGATCGGTTTGAGCCCAAGCGTGGCTTCCGTCTATCCACATATGCTCTCTTCTGGATCCGGCATTCTATAATTCGATCTATGACGACCTCAAGCTTCACACGGGTATCCTTTGGCATAGAATCGGTATGGTACTTCAGTTTATTTATAGACTAAATGTATATGTTGCATATTTCAACTATTGCATCTGGTTTAGAGTAGCCATTTTGGCACCCTCGAAAGGAGAACTACATGTACCAGATTCTTTAAGTAGTTTAATGACACTTGCTTATAATTGTCTACTACAATTATTTATTTATCCATTTATGATTGTGCAAAAAAACCACTCATCTCTGTTTTTCAAATATATTTTGCACCAGATTAAGCATTCTGGGGAGATCCTTTGGATCGGTGAAATCTTAATGGGTCATAAGCCTGTTTATCAGTTTATGCAAGGTTTTCCTGATGGACCAACTCCTTTTAGGTGAAGGAATCACAGATATAATAAAATGGCAGAAGTAGTCTCAAGCAAGAAAATTTGCCGTAGTTTCTCAAGAGATAGGACATGAAAATCTAGACGATTTAACAGGCAAAAAAATAACAGATGTGCCTTTTATAATGAGTCACTTTTCCCTCGAGTGAACTTCATTGATGTGTAACTTGGGTTTTACCAACCACATCTTTCCTTTTGTTCTTTATTGCTGTCTTGCTTGTTCTGTAGATCGTGATGGACGTGTCTTCTCTGTTCATATTAAAACTTATTTTTGTGTGTCATTAATATGAGTACATCATGTTCGTAATATCTGTTGGTTAAGGTGATTATTCACCGATAATACATTAAACTGTGGTTTAGGATGTGAGGATATGAAAAAGTCTTTTACAGGTTAACCATCCCTGTCCCTTCATTATCCAAATTGGATAAAACCTAGTTTTCTATCACATTTGTTCATGAATATAGGAATTATGAAAATCATGCAAAACTTCTTTGAATTGTTTTCTTTCCACTTGTCTTTTCCCTGCAATTTAGTATTTGATAGTACTTCTAAAGGTACGATCACTGACCACTTTGCTTTCCTTTTTTCTGGAGTGTGCTTATTTTCCTGTGTTAATGTATTTGAAGGGGAGCATCCTGGATATCTTGGGAATTTAGCAGTATACGTTATTTTGCAGGTTAGACAAGAGATCCAAAAGGCCAAATTAGAGTTGATGTGTGAGCTTCAGAGGTTACCAACAGAGGAGGAGATCATATCCAGGGTAGGAATTTCTCCTGAGCGATACTATGATGTCATGAAGGCCTCAAAATCAGTTTATTCACTCAATTCAAGGCATGTCGTCACACAAGAAGAGTTTATCAATGCGATAACTGACATTGATGGTGTTGGAGGTGACAAGCGTAGGCAGCCAGCTCTTCTTCGACTTGCTCTTGATGATGTGGTACATACTTTAACACCTCTCATTATATCTATATAGATTAGGGTGCAAGAATTCTTCTGTTGATTATCAGTTGAAACGGGTATCTCCACTTGATCTAATCTAAGTTGATATGGTATAAGTAGCTCATATTACCTATCAAAATCTGAATAGCTCAAAGATTTTTGTAGAGGATATTTTTTTTTCTCATCTGTGGAGGGGAATAAAAATCAGAATCAAACCACTAGCTAGGTTAATTTTTTCCAGTCTATTCTTTTCATGATTATTTCTATATTTTCTCGCTTTCCATAACTTAATTTTGGGTACGGAAACCAATTCCGCCTTTTCTCCACACACAGATAGGCACGAGCACACAAATATATTCCCCTGCAGAAACCTCTTGAACGGTCATGAAATTCTAGATAATTTTCAGAACCAATATTTTGATGTTGGTGGTATACTCAGCTTCTGTGCTTGCTGATACTCATATTTTTTAGTGGATAATCAATCCAATCAAGAAATCTTAGAAGATTATTTTTAAACCAATGTTTTGGCATAAGATTTTTCTTTTCTTTCTTCTTCTTCTTTCATTTTGGTGAGATAAGGTCATATTCGTAGACATTGAATAGATGACATTTTTTATGATATCTGAATTGTAGAACGTTCATTTAAATGATGGTATTTCTTCATGATTTATCTTCAAATGAAACAAGAGTTGTGTGATTCTTAGCGAGGTAGGATCAACACTTCCAACACAAACTTGCACAGGATATAAGCTAGTATGTACTGGGGCAATGATACATTAGATATTTTTGAAACAATAGGACACCACAGTTGGAATGACCCAATTACCACTCTTAGGGAGGACAAACTCAACAGGTGAATGTCCACACCGCACTCTCTCATCATATATGGCAAAAATATGTTTACGTTATAATGTTTTTTGTAACTACATCTCATATATGGTATGAATAAGAAGCATCACATACATAAAACAACTTAAAAACATAAGAAATTATAATAAAGGATGCGTAACTATTTCACATACTAGCTTTAAAATTGAAATCTTCCTGAATAGCATACAATGTGTTCGTCATTCATATTTCTTTTGAATGGGAAGAATTTTATTCTGTATTTCAAGCTATGATCACACATATCGTAGTCATGCACCTTATGTAGTTGCTATAAATTAGAGATTCAAAGTCCTCCAATGAACATTCTATTGTGTACTGTAACTGAGAGAAGCCTTGTTTATTTGTTTACAGAGAAAGTAAAGATCACAAGTAAACTTACAAATCAAACTCTTAAAATTTTAAATATCAATTTAGTTTGGTAATCACAAGTGCAATATAATTTATCTCAGATATAAAGTATATTTAGAATGCATCAAAAGTGTCAGTGATATGTATCCCTGAGTATTTGGTATCAATGTTTGAAATAGCGATAACAGTTCGCATATAGCGTAATGCATAACGTAAATTTAAAACTATATAAAATAATTTTTATAAATTGAAAAATAAATTTATAACATCTAAAAAATGAATATAAAACCATTTTGTAATACATAATATATTCTAATTTTATATTAAGTTTTACAATAATTTTCACATTTATCTTAATAAATTATATTAAGTTTGCAACCGTAATTCCAATTATCATTTAAACAAGAAAATAAGATTCTAATTTTTTTATTTCAATTTCAACTATTATCATTATTGTAATTTATATTTTATAGTGTTTAATTTATCATATTAATAATTGTTGATTTCAGTTCAGTTAAAAATTCAATAGAATCAACAAATAAGATATTTTAGCAACCGGACAGGAATTACAATAAGCGAACAAAAACAAATCAAAAATTAACAAGTTAGAAATTTCATGATCAATCAAATAAGCCAACAACTAATTAAGTAAAAAATTAGAACAATTTGCTAATAATCAAAATAATAATCAACAACAATATATAAAGTACTAAAAAAATAATTGTAAATAACGTAAATATAATGTAATTTAATGTAATGTTATGAAATATAACGGAAAATAACATTAAAAAATATACTGTTACAGTGCATTGAGTTATTTTCAGTTGTTACGTAGCGTTGAAGTTTCGTTACGTTATGTGATGCAATATAACGGGTTTCACAACGCGTTATTTTCAACATTGTTTGGTATGAGTGTGTGTGTGTGTTTGGGTTTTTTGTTGTTGGGAGATAAGGCTTTAATGGTATTTTCGTCACTGTAACAATATATCAAAGATATGTTATTAGAAATGCTAACATTCCAAAACACATTTATTTGCTCGTATTGAAGTAGTTCATTCTGCAATTTTTGAATATGGTATTTTGGCAGAAATAATATGCTCCCCCATCTAAGCCATTTGTTGTTAGTATTTACACAACTAGTAAATTGGTTTCCATAATCATGTAGCCCCTAAAATAGGATGAGAGAAGGGGAAAAAAAAAAAGAAGAGGTATCCTCTTGTTTGTTTTCCGTATATTTCAGTAATACCTATTATTCTCTGAGATGCAATTGGTCTTGCACACAGCAGATTGCACACGCTGCTTAAAAATATAATTAAAATGTTATCGTAATGATGAAACTGTAAACACCATGCTAGCTATGAACTAACAAATAAACTAAAAGGAACAAACTTGTGCCCAGTCACTTGGTAAATAAGAATAGTTGCAATGCCTTTCTTAAGTTGGAGGTAGCAACCTATATGCTTTTTTATAACACTTGGATTCCTCCGCAGCTAGATTCACTGAAGCCTAAGGAGAGCTTGGTGATCCGACAGAGGTACGGGCTTGATGGCAAAGGTGATCGGACTTTAGGAGAGATTGCTGGAAACCTCAACATTTCCAGAGAAATGGTTCGTAAACACGAGTTGAAGGCTCTAATGAAGCTCAGGCATCCAGCACGACTCGACTACCTCCGAAGATACATCTAAACTGTCATCATCGGTAGATGGCTTCACATCTTACTTGTGGCTTTGCATCATAGCCAGAATAACAAATCAATCGATCAAATAAGGTGTCATTTGTATGGAGACAACACATGCGAACCTCAAGAGTAACCTCATGTAATATAAAGACACGTATGTATATAGACTTAAGAAGAATAGATCTAGAATACCTTGTGAATTTTCTCGACGAGCCATTGGATAAATGCGTTGGTACGCAAAGTAGGATTTCTCATGCTTTAAAAAAAAATTAAAAAAAATTAAAAAAAAAAATCTTTGTCGGGCTTTGATTAATGGAATGAGCAGTCTGATTTAGATATTTGAATTCTATTATTGAGAATGATAGAAAAATTAATAATGATGTAAGATTGATAATGATGTCAACTATAAGATACAAACTGATTGGTTAAACTGGAGGAGTGTAACTAGAGTTTTATACGACCTTAACATTCTATTAAAGCCGAATGGAAAATTTTATAGGACTGCTATTAGGTCAGTCTTATTATATGGCACGGAATGCTGAGAAACGCTATTTACAGAAAATAAGTGTAATAGATATGTACATGTTTCGCTGGATACGCAATAACACTAAGAGAGATAAATTGATAAATGAAAATATTCGTGTTAACATAGGTGTAGTTTCAATCGATGAGAAGATGCGAGAAAATCACTTACGATGGTTTGGTCATGTGCAGGTAGACCTACAAATGTATCAGTTCAATAAGAAAAGTTTATAAATATATGACAAATTAAAAAAGCGAAGGAAAAATCGAAGAAAATATAGATGGAGGTGATACAAAAAAAATATGGACTGTAGATGTTTAAATGATGAGGTAATATGAAAAGTTATGAACTCTAGATGTTTAAATAAGGAGATATTTCTTGATAGGAATGAATAGAGAAGGATTATCCACGTGATGATCGATCTGGTGTCATTCTTTTTTGGTTCATGCAGCCTATCCCAAATACTTGGAATAAAAGGCTTAGTTGTTGTTGTTGTTGTAATCTTTGTAGGGCTCTACATCTTTTATTTTCTTATCAGAAATACCTTGTAGCAAAGATAACTCTATATCTTTGCCTCTGATTAATGGAATAATGGAATGAGCACGAGCAAGTTTGGATTGAGAGTGGTCGACGTATGGAATTGGAATTTTCGGAAGAGCCATCTTCCTCAGTGAGGCTGCAACTGCAGCATCAATAGCTCGTTGCAGGCCTACGACGACTTAAAGTGAGATGAGATCTATCTTCAAAGGATCAATTTAAGAAACCGCAAGGGTTTCTTCAGTCCGTCTCAATAGGTGTTTTTTGCTAATTTCTGTTTTTTAAATCGACTAGACTGGGAGGAGAAATAAATTCATTCAATCTCATCTTCATCAGTCAGAAACTTAACTTCAAAAATGAAATTAATAACTAATTGGCCCTAAATTTTTCTAGTGAAGCTTCTGCTGAATTTGCACTCTATTAGCTCTTTCAGCAAAGAAGAGGGTAAATTCTAACTCTCTCACCAAAGAAGAGGTTATAGATTCTAGACTTGTATGAAGAAGAATTTTTCTTCGGCTGCTTGCTCCAATTTCCTCTATAGACGCTATATACAAGAGAACAACTCTCATTCAGAAACCTAGTTTTAAAAAATAAATTTAAAAAAAAGAAATGATAGAAAAAACCAAACCAAAACAAAACAAAACTGCACAGTTTTGATAAACTACTAAGGCCAAAGAGTAACAGTTTCTTCCTTGATATCACTGCCAATGTGCGTCCGACTGTAATCCCTGGCCAAGGAGAAAATACAGTTTCACCACCTCATACACCCAAAACTGTATTGTATGTTGCTGCCCATAAAAAAATATTATAGATAAATGCTTACTCTTGTCTAAAATATATCTGACAGTTATAACATTAAACCACATTGCCATTAGAATGCAAGAATTGATAACCAAAAGATGCATCTGTAAAACCAATCACTTGTAGACCACAAAAGTAACATCAAAATGCAACCTATCTAGTTGACGGTTGACAAATTCATCATCTGTAAGAACTTAAAACGAAAGGAAAAAGTTTATGGCAAAGGCAATCCGATAAAAAGATGGTATGGAAACAAATTATACAGCAATTCTAGAAAAACTAGGCTACAATAGAGAAGAGATGGTGATCAAGAACACTCTCGCTGTATTATTCACACCAACAGATGAAAAACAGTTCGCAAGTCAAATACATCAAAGTCTTGAACTTTTAAGTAACACAATCAAAATCTTTGAAGTTATGTATGTATTCAAAGAGAAAGCAAGTTTGTCTCCATGTAGCCACAAATACCAATAATCTTCTCAGTAACAAGTCATTTGCTTTTTGTGCTGAAACAAGATGGGGGGAAATTTCATGCCACATCAGCAAATACACCTTTTCCTTAAATCAACCATTTTTATGAACTAATCAATAGAATCTATTGTTGTATTAAGAAAATCCCCCCAAAGCAAGGCAGATTTCCCCCAAAGCAAAGCAGATTTAATCTTTTAGTGGCTTGACGGTACTCAAATGCTAGGCAGGCACTTTTTACAAAAATGAACACAACTGTATTCTAACATTACCGTTTTTTCTTTCTCAGAAAACTGTTATTCTGATTTAGTCCATGACTACTGCATGCATAGATAAACCATCCTTATTGGAAACTTCGCGAGCTCAACTCTGAAATCACCCAGAACCATAAAATGTCCATCAATTATACACAGAAGAACGTATTGTTACTAGTGTAACAGAAAGTATTACTGTTTGTACAACCAAAATACATCCAGCCTTCATTAGGGAACTAATAATTTCTTATGACATTCCAGCTTATACAATAGTACAGACACAGCATATTGACTCTTAGATCCAAGTATCTAACTCCCTAATAAAATACAGTGTCAGGTTTACTCATAAATATGATAACAGCAATCTTACCTCTAGTTCCACCAATCATTTCCTCAAATTCGCCAATAACAACATTGTGCTCGAAAACAAGAGGTTCCGCACTTAAATATATTCTGCTTCTATTATTTAATCTACCAGTTCAGGTTTTCTTTTTTGACAGCACTCTGTCCTTTCACCAATATTCTTTAGATGCCTGCGAAATTTTCCTCATGGTCACCTTTATCCACAATTGCGTCGCCCGTAAGTTTTCTTGCAGTTGTTTACTATGTAATAATGTGGCCTCCAAAGCTATGCAGCACAGAAGGGTGAGGAACTTACTGCAGTTGTTTACTATGTAATAATGTGGTCTCCAAAGCTATGCAGCACAGAAGGGCGAGGGATCACAGACACCTCCCGCTGCTACCTTACTAACTAATCTGTATTGACAATGCAGCAATATCGATACGTGCCACACTAACATGCTCCAAATTTGAGAAATGCATAGAATAAGTGTCTATCACTTATCAGACTGTCAGATGTGATACAACTTTAGGTTAGAAGTGCCCGTGCTACACAGTATGTATTAGATATTATATACCACTTGTTCATCCATCATGCTCGTTATTCCCTTCTGCTTTCAGGTCCTGCAGACATACTTATTCCCTCTATAATGTTCTTTGCCACTGTAGAGTGGAGCAGTTGTTAAAGCATTAAAGCAACAACTGACATCTGCCCCCTCTTATTTTTTTCTACCTCTATCTTGTGCATCACATTATCTACCATTCTCCTCTCTCAGCTCTCCATCTGTTAATGGCAATCCCTTCTATATCTGGATTAGTCTAAACACTGTTTGCTAGTTTTATAGAAGCATAAGGAGGTCATTAATGACCCTAACGCCCATCTTTCTGCTAGTTGCTCAGTGCTCACAAAGGAATACCTATTAAAGGGTATATCTTAATCAAAAGTAGCCCCTTTCATGCAAATATCTTGTACTTTCTTGCGTGACAAATACATTCACTTAACCAGCGACAATGAGGATGATGCACAGAAATCCTCAGAGACATTTGGATCTCCAACTTTTGGCTGACCCAGACAACTCCACTTCAGGAGAGGAAGACACTCGGGTCACAGACTCGACAACCCTTTGACATAGTGGTGTTTTCCCTCTCCGAAGTTTGCCCGTGTGAACATATAGAGCTTATATTGCTACGTGCGGCTCTCGCCATGTATGTATGCTTCATTCTTTCGTAGTTAGGGACTTTTTCATGTAGTTTTATTACGTAAACAATGTTTCGTCAAACTTTAATTGATAAAACACAGGGGGTGTACCACCATTTATGCTATAAAAAAAAAATTACATCCTCCTTAGGCAGCTGACTGCTCTTATACAATTGAACCTCAACAAGGCTGAAGGACTTGCATATCACACACAAAAGTATCATTCAAGCACTAGAAGAATTTCCAGTATTCCCTCGTTCGATCTCAATTACAGAATTTCTTTCAAGTAAGGTTTAAAATATTGGTACTCAGCATGCATACATACATACATACATATGTGTGTGTGTGTGTGTATGAATGTATATATGTATGTATGTATGTATCAACTGATCATATGGTATCAAAATTGGTAATATTGTGTATCTTATCGACCATATCGAAAATATTGGGGACATCTAACAAATATTAAAGGGTATATTGATATCAGGTATCTCAAAATTCAGTAAAATATATGAAATGTATGCCAGTATCTTTTTATTCCTAATTACAAGTTACCACCACATAATGGAATAGTGACTCAACGTTCGGAGAAAGGGAGAGAAAAAATTAGCAATCATGGAAAAAATTGATAAAGAAAAAAGCCAGCTATCGGTATTGAACCGATGACCATCGCATTATAAATGCGATGCTCTAACCCCTAAACTAAGCGGGCTCACATAAGAGAAATAGAAATAATGTATACAGATTCGTGATTTTTTGGCAGACCAAAATCATGATAATACTCCGGTATACTCCAAACTCTCACAAGCAATAGCTTCATCCATGTAAAGATGAGCTTCTACCAAACTCCCTGCCTTGCTTAAGGGAAATTCTAAATGCGCACAACACTTGACTTAGTAAGCACCATTTTTCCCCATGGTGTAAATCACTTTACTATAGGATGTGGTGCTCACTAAGTAAAGTGTGGTGCATTTTTAGAATTTCCCCTTGCTTAACACCAGCATTTGATGCTCAGGCTGATGAGTCTCCATATTGAAACTACAGATAATAAATGCCTCTCAAGCCTATTTGCCATGACAAAGAGCTAAACTCTGTGACAAATGTCTCACCCGTACAAAAGAAAAAGCAAGTCCAATATCTAATCGTGAATTAAGAGGCATGAGATTGGACAATGACAAAATAAGCTTCTCCGAGACTGAGCCTTATTTGGAGGCATCCACTATTTAATCTTGAAAAAAGAATCCCATGGCCTTGGTTTGCAACTCCACTATAGGCAGTCAAAGAACAGCAATCTGACGATAGCCTAGAAATTACTGAGAACCTAACTATATGCTCAGGTACTCGACAATCAACAAGCTAAAATTTAATAGCAGTAGTATGTCTATAACTATCCAAGACTATCAAGTCTTAATCAATGAAAGAATGCCAAAAAGGGTAATGAATTACTAAAGACAGCCACGAACAAAATAATTGACATTCAAATTCCTTTCAAGTGGTAGATTCGTGTAACAAATAATAGATTTAGCTACCTTGGTACCTGCTACGCTGTTATTTTTTTAATCCTTCAAGAACAGACATGCCTAGAATGAATTCTATTTTAAGCCCAATACAAAGCACCATTTTTGTCATAGTTATCATTTAAGAATTTAGATGAACAAGCTTCTCAGCTGCAACAGGGTATATGTATCATGAAGGAAATTTCAAGTGCACGGCAACTGATAAAATTAAAAGGACAAACTTAATTTAAGTTATTCACCAACAACACTGGGCCAATAGATGAATGTGCTATGAATTTATGCAACCATAATAAACTATCAACAAGGTGCAAGTTACCCAAATGTCAGAAACATATTAAAAGACCATGCAGAAATTCATTTAGAATATAATTTAACATATTAACTACTATAAAACTTATAACAAAAATGGAGAAAGTTAATAAAAAGTGCCAGGTAAAGTTCTACTGAAACAACTTATAGTTCCAAAATATGCATGCCATATACTTTTCTCTTCAAATATTTTCTCTCAAGATTGTGGGAAAGAATACCTCAAGTTATCATTACCACCGTTCTCTCGGTCTCCCATCTGGAAACACAGGAACAAGAACTTTGTCGCCACTATTTGCCGAGACGTCATTTGTTGGTTGCTTACTTCCTTCCAAAGCTAAGCTATCAGTATCATCAAAATCTGGAGGCGTATTGTCCTCTTCATCACCCCATTCATCTTCACCGTCATGTTCATCATCACCATCTTCACCACCATCAGAAAAGAAACTATCTACATCCGACCAATCCTCACCGTCTTCTTCTCCATTTCCTTCATTTGTTTCGCCATCCTCTTTGTCATCCCCATCAGCTTTCTGCGGGAACCTCCTTGGGAACCGTGGAACAGCAACAAGTGCCCGCATCTTCTCCTTGAGCAACAACAGCTTATCCTTCTCGAGCAATTGAGAATCACGATAGGCTTCACGAAGGAAAACCGAATCCCTATCCCCCTTCAGCGATACGTAGAACATATCAGGATGCCTGATCAACATCCCCCTCAGCTGCTGCGAGAACCTGAACTCCTCTCTGAAATGTGTTAGATGATCAACCAACGTCCTCTTCTCGAGCGTGAGGCTCAACATCTCATGAACCACGGCACAAGAGTGCTTCTCCTTCTCGAGAGTACCGGACTTCAACTCCGAGGAATCTGAATAAGGAGATATAAAAGGAATGCCATTGAACATATTGATCCTTCTCATCTCGCCCTTGGACAGATTCAACCCTTTCGGCAGCTTCACTCTCCTGAACTTCGGCGCCCTATCAATGATCAAATTCCTCTCCTCCTCCTCTCTAATCTTCCTTTCCTCAGCGACAGCCTCAGCTGCCGAAACCGCCAGCTCAGGATCCCAGTGGGTCAATTCCAGCGCAGGCCCACGATCAGTCGACACCACTCTAAAATACTGCGGATATCGTTCACAGATCGCGGACCTGAACTCCGTTGGGAGCCCGAGATCAGTCTTCAAATGTGCGATCTTCTCCAACAAAATCCTCTTCTCCAGCGACATCATCAGCAGCTTCCTCAGCTTCACGACGAGTTCCTGCTCCATCTCATTCCTGACCCTCAGCTCCTCCAAGTAGACTTGTTCTGCCTCCGGGGTCAGCCGGAACTTGAGAGAGTAGACCCCCTCCTCGACGATATCGAACACGGCCGGAAACCGCTTGAGGAGGGCGATGAAGCGGCGTTTTCGGGCGAGGCCGAGGTCCCGGCGGAAGCGGCCGAGGTCCCTGAGGTTCATGATGCGGTCGGGCTGGCTGACGAGGATTTTCCTGATCTTGAGGACCAGCTTCAGCTTCTTGTCGCGCTGGATCACGTTGTCGAAGGGGATCTCCTTCCGACGCTTGACGGCGGCGGTTATCACCGGGCGAAGGGGGGTTTGGGTTTTCATGGGGTTTAGGAATCGGAGAGGGCTTTGATGGGAGAAAGTTAGAGTCTTGCCGAGAAATTGGGACTTTTCTAGGGTTTGAAAGGAGAGATGGGATCTTGTGGATGAAAATGAAGATGGGAGAGGAGAGAGAAAGAGAGGGAGAGGGGATGACGCTCTTTGGGAAGAACAAAGGAGGAAATTTGGATCCATAAAGAATTTTAAGAAAAGATTAAATCGAAGGATTGAGCACAGACCTGCTGTGTTCTTGGCAGTCAGCCCGGCCTCAGCTGATGAGGGAAGAGGGCGGAGGGGTTTTAGGGAGGAAAAACCCTGATCCCATTGGAGGAGCGCGTTATCTGTTGTGGGGGAACTTCTAAAGGGGCACAACTTTTTTCCTAGTGAGCCTAGATTTCCTAGTGAGCCCATATTATTTTTACTAAAGATAGAATTTCCTAGTGAGCACATATGGTATTCCGAAAATACCCTTCACCTATATTTTACATTCTCCTCTCCATCTTCTCTCATTTTTTCTCCTCCAACCGGTTAAACCCAAAAAAATCCCTAACCTTAGCTTCCTCTTTCCCCTCCCACTTCCCCTCATCCTTTCTATCATTTTCTCTACCTCCTTCTCCTTCCAAATCTCCCTCTCTCTTCCATTCGTAGACCCGACGGCACTGCTCTCGCCGGCAATCGGACGCCGCCGCCTCCGAGGACCTGGAGCCGGAGTCTCACGCGGCCGCGGACGGATCTCTGCCGCCACTGCGACCTCGGTTCCTTCTTTGGTCGGAGGGAGATGTAAGTTCCCTGATTCCATTGGTTGAGGTTTAGGGTTTTTGTTGATCAGGTAGTTTAATAAAGTTGGGATTTTGTTTAGGGGTTGTGGATGTGGAGTTTAGGGTTTTTTGTTGCTCTTGTGCTCTAGAATATCGATAAAGGTTCGATCTTTGCAAGTGATTGTTTGAGTTTGGTATGTTAAAAAGCATACAATTAATCATTATATTGGGCATTTAGCTGCCCTTGTCCTCAAAATGAGTAACTAAGTTCCAATGCAAACGCACATTTTGAAAAATGACAGATTCAAATAGAAGTAATTTTATTGTTTTAATTCAAAAAATATTGTAAGATTCCTAGATTAAAAAAGTGATGCCCTGGTATCATTTTTCTAATCCAATTTTTGGCCATCCAAATGGATGCATTGGACATGAATTAAAAATATAAAACCATTTTTAAAAAAAAAAACCTATTTCCATGCCACACTTGATTTTCATGTATGTCAAACCTGCATGTTGAAATTACTTGCTTGGATGTATATTAATGAGTGGAGGGGCAAATATAAGATCTTGTTAGAAAACAAATTAAGAGTATGCAATGTCACAAAAATCCTAGTTATTAGCCTAGAATCGTGGTGTTACTATTATCATGAATAAAAACAACAACATATAAACACATAGGTTATAAGTTCTTGTTTATATTTTGCGAAGAATTTGGTTGATCTTTTTTACTGTAGGTTTTTAAACTGGTTTTTTAACTAAATAGAATTAGGTGCAAGTTTATATTTGTGATTTCGTGTTTACTACTATTAATTATTATGTATAGAGGTTCTTAGTTATGCAATTTTGATTACTTAGGTTTATGTGTCAATTACTGGTTTGGTTTGAAGTTTCTTTCTAGGGATTCTTAAACTTTGATATTTGATTTCTAGTGTCTTTTTTCCTTCCTATTATTAAGATTCGTGTATCTTTTTTGTGATTTGGACTGTCTTTTGTAAAGTTGGACAGCATGGAGCTTTGAGCCGTCTAATTATCTCATTACAGTGGCCTAATAACTTCTTCTCTTTTTAGTTTTTGATGTTATGCTTTTGGATTATGCAATTAAGTGTATACAACATTTTCTCATCTCAGCGTGATATCTCATGTTCTCTTGTTATTTCATTGCTAAAACTGTGTATAATTTCTAACTATTTTTCTTTTTGCACTTGGGGATATGTTTAAATTTTATGTGTTAACACTTTACATTGCTTTAATCAGATCTTGTGCAAAAGACTTTGGGTCAGGTGCCTTCTCAAGTAGATTTTACATTTATAAAATAAACTCATTTCTCTTATCTTTATCTGAACTTTTTTGATGTATTGAATTAAATGCATTTCTCTCAAATATGTTTATCCTAATTGAATTCCCTTCTAAACACCAAATTATTGATTATATGCAGGCATGGACTCATGCAAGGATTTTCGCCTGGTACGAGGCTCACCAAGAATTTTTGACCCCAACTAAAGGACCAGCGGCGGATGGAAAAGAGAGCCAATTTTTTTTCCCTTTTTTATTTTTTATCTTTTGAATTTATTTGGATTTATTTGTGTATTGATGAAATTTGTAGTCGGAAAGCATAAACTTTATGTATAAGTTCTCTAATCTCAGTTGGTTGATTGTATCTTTCTCATACTTTGAGTTAATAATAAATTACGTGATTTTCTTTACCATATGATTGAGCTGGTATATTAGTGTGTGTTTGAATCTGTTGGTGATTGTTTTTTTTTTTTTTTCTGGAATGGGTTGCAAGTATTTAATTCTATTTTTCATATTGTTTATGGTGGTTAACATATATAAATATTTATCAATTTCGAAAAAACCAAATCGAATAGAAATGGAAACTAAATTGAATAAATTCTGTTTAGTTGGGAGAAAATTTCATTTATTTTGGAAAAAATAAAATAAAGTAAAATATGATTAGATATCATAGTGGCGGTCTAATAAGAAGAAAAATTAATAGCGGTATGCTTTTGTCATAACAACCAAAATGTTAAAAAAATCGCAAACCAATTTTAAAAATTAATAGCGGTATGCTTTTATCACAACAACCAAAATGTTAAAAAAATCGCAAACCAATTTTTTGAAAAAATTAAAAACTAGCTTTGTTATTGCCGGGGATTGAACTTGGGTCACACATGTGACATTACAAGACTTCTAACCACTATGCCACAACAACTTTGTAGATAAAAAGACAAAAAAATACTACTTAGCTTCTGTCCGGGGTATACACCTGGACAAAATTTATTTGTCCGGACTGACAGTCCGGACAGCGGACTGCTGTCCGGACTGGAAGTCCGGACAAATAAAATTTTGTCCGGACTGCCAGTCCGGACAGCAGATTGCTGTCCGGACTTACAGTCCGGACAAAATACTGCTGTCCGGACTATCTGTCCCGACCATGAGTTTTTTTGGGTTTTTAATTTTTATCAATTTGCAATATTTCTAGGATTTTTAAGTAAGCAAAGATCTAATAAACTCAATTTTCGAAATTTATTTTGTGATATTATTTAATATGGAAAAAGATTTGATGGAATAGTCGTAGGTTTTAGGTTTTTTTTTTTTTTTTTTTTTGGGTTCACTGTATTCAGCTTGATTTGAGAAGAGGAAGAGAAAGAAGATGAAGACAAGGGCAATTCAGTCCAATAAAATTAATGGCAAACTTGTAATAAAATCGACATTTTTAATTGGGCTCACTAGGAAAAAAGTTGTGCCCCTCTAGAAGTTCCCCTGTTGTGGGTCATGTGATGAAGTATCTTTTGCCTGAACTGGGCTGGATTTTGGGCCTGTTTGTTTTGGCTTCCGAACTTGTAGACGTGGAAATTGGAACTCCGGGCCTGGCAAAGCGTAATATGACTGAAATATAAATATAATTATTTTATTTTATTTTTTAATCGCACTTTTCTGAGAATAGTCTATATTCTATTTCATGGTAATCTTCTTTTAAAAATCCGACCACGCTAATAGAAGCTCAATGCGCCGAGTCACACATAATCGCAACTAAATATTCAATATAATTATTTTGGTGCATGAAATAAAAGTCCATGGTGGATGATAAGTTTAAAAATATATGTTTAAAAATATATGTCAGAATGATCATGTTAGAGGAAGTATTTTGACAACTATGCTAGAATTATGCAACGATTATGTCATTTCATTCGTGGCAACTAAGATACAATTCCAACTCCTCATCCTCATAGTGGATGGTTACATCAAGTGGGTAGGCAGGTGTGGAATTATAAATTCGAGAAATATCAATGCAAACTAATCTTATTTTACAACCTTGATTCTCGATAGCATGAAAAACACTATAAATATATATATGCATCGGAACATAAAAAGATGGAGAGAGAGAGAGCTGTATTCACAAATCAATTTGCTGACTCTATCGAATATTGTAAATCTTTATCCATTTTCTTTTCACTAGCAATCTCTTGATCAATAACGAGAATTTGGAATTTGACTTTAAGTTGGTATCTTGAAATTTTAGGCACAAATTTGGAGATGTAACTTCGAGCTCTGATTAATTAGCTTTAAAAATATACATTGTTTTATTTATGGTTTTTAATTTCTAAAATATTAAATATATTTTAATGTTTCCATTTTTTTTTTTTCTAATTTTTCTTCTTTCCAGTTGTGCGTAAAATTTCCTATCCTTTCTTTTGATGATGCTTGTTTTTGTGGGTTTGCTGGAGCTACTTTTAATTAATAGACTGATTCCCAAAAAGATTTTTATTTTCGAAGAAACGCATGACTATTTAGTTAAAAGAAGTTCAAGGTCAGCCAAAAAATAAAAAAGGGGAAAATAAGGAGCATATATGCCCTTAATTATCCCATAAAAGGCATTTAATAAATGAGAGAAATGGGTATCTCCTGATTGTTCGGATTTTATGGTATTAATCTCCATCATCTAGAGCTCATTCGTTTTCTACACCTTGGAGAGTAGCGTTCATTTAACCATTCTTGATGATACAAAATTAACAGATTTATCGCTAAATGAACACCAAATCTTATAATTTTATATATAAATAAACTCTAGGAGATGAAGATAAACACCATAAAATTTCAACCAGAGAGAGTGGTAGAGTTTTGCTACGGCAGAGAAAGGTAGAGAAATTTTCATCCCCAGCCAAATGTATGGATCAAGTGAAACAAGAAGTATCAAAATTAATGTACACACCCCAATGAGTTCTTGTTCGATTTCTGAAAATTTGTAATTTGCAAAAACAATTATAAAAAAAATTTAATGTATATACAGCAAAGGTATCAAAGAATCATCCATTTGATAAATACACGGATCAAATCCAAACCTAGAATAAGTACACACATTGGCTCTCAACTCCTCCAAAACTGAATAAATCTCTCTGCTCTTGGGATGACTCCTATCCTCAACGCAAAACGCATGAACCGTGTCCTTCAACTCAATCCAACTGCACCCAGGATCTTTCTTCACTCTCAGCCCCCTCAGCCTCCTCCTCACCTCCATCACCTCCTCCCATCTCCCAACCCGAGCATATATGTTCGACATAACGATATACGCCGATATATGCTTCGGGTCCAAACTCAACATCCTCTCTGCAACTCTCTCGCCCACCTCCGAATCCATGCAGGACCAGCACGCACTCAGCAGAGCCCCCCACACTACACCATCAGCTTCAATCGGCATGTCGTGCACGAACTGCTCGGCTTCTTGGATACGGCCCGATCGGCCAAGGAGATCGACCACACAAGCGTAGTGTTCGACGGTGGGAACCAATCCGTAGGCTCCCTCCATGGAGTTAAAGAACCTCATTCCTTCGTCAACCATGCCTTCTCGGCCGCAGGCCAAGAGAAGTCCAACGAAGGTAACTGCGTTCGGAGTGATCTGGTGCTTCAGCATCCGACCAAACTCTAGGATTGCTTCGACGCCAAGCCCATTGTGCGCAAGCCCATTGATCAGCGCTGTCCATGACGCCACATTTGGTGAAGGGATTGCAAGGAGCGACGCCTTGGCGTCGGCTATGTTTCCACATTTAGCATACATGTCTACAAGAGAAGTTCCAACGTAAACATTGGACTCAAACGGTGTTTTGCTCAATTGGGCGTGGATTATTCTCCCCAGAGCGATGGTCCCTATGCTCGCACAAGCTCGAAAGAGAGCAGAGAAGGTCGATCTGCTGCAATCAATGGATGACCCCCGCATGACAGTGTACAGTTTTACAGCCTCGACAGGCTGCTCGTTCTGTACGAATCCTGAAATCATCGAATTCCATGTCACTGTGTTCTTCTCTTCCTTAACACATTCAAACAGTTTCAAAGCCTCGTCGAACATGCCAGACTGGTGGAAGGCCGACATCATAGTGTTATACGAGACAATGTTCTTGCAGGGCATTCTATCGAACAACGTCTTAGAGTCTGCGATCCTCCCATTACCGGCATACCCTTTGATCATCAGATTGTACGAAACCGGGTTCTTCTCCTCCAATTTATCGAAAGCAATCTCTGCTTCTCGAATCCTGCCTGCAGACACAAGACTGCTTATCATCGCATTGCAAGTGGTTAAGCACGGATGTTCGCCCAAATGATCGAACACCCTCTTCGCATCACACCAAGAATGGCTAGTACAATAGAATTCAACAAGCGCTCCACCAATCGAATGATCAGATTCGAACCCGAATCGTATCAGACATCCATGAATCATTCTCCCAAACTCCAGAGCTTCCAATTTCGCAGAGGCCCTCAGAACACTGTCACAAGTGAATTCGTTCGGCATCACGTCGCTGCACCCTCTCATCGTAACAAACAACTCAAGAGCCATTGTGCACTCCCCATCCTCACGCTGCGCATATCCAGATATCAGAGCAGTCCACGAGAAGACATCGCGTCTATCACCTGGCATTCTCTCAAACAAGCCAAGAGCTTCACTCATCAAATTACCCCTCACGAATCCGACAACCATCGGACTCCAGAGCAAGGGATTCCTACAATGCAGCAACTCAAAGAGACGATACGCATTGTCGATTTCGTAGCATGAAGTGTATAAATTTAGCAACGAGCTTCCGACAAGCGGGAAGTCCACGGAGCCCGACTTGAATACGAGGGAGTGAATCTGTTTGCCGAGAACGAAAGTGGCCGAGCGAGCGCAAATGCTGAGGATCAAAGTGAAGGTGGTCTCTTTGAGCTTGGTATCGGACCGGTGCATCTGGGAGATGAAGGATAAAGATTCTTGGATTCTGCCCCGTTTGGCGAGGCCGGAGATGACGGCGTTCCAAGAGGCTAGTGTTCTGTGAGGCATTTCCTCGAACAGTTTGAGGACGGTATCTAGATTGCCTGAACTGATGAGGCTGCCGAGTTGGATGCTGTCAATGGGTCGGGTGCCCTGTTTGAAAGTGACGAGGAATCTGGAGGTGAAGTAGAAGGGAGGTTTGGGTTTAAGGAGCATTGGCCAAAAGTTTAAGTTTCTGTGGGCTTGAAGAGTTGAAGTTAATGAGGTTTTTGTGAGAACCAATCTCGAAGGGTTGAAGCAGCTCTCTGCAGCTGAACTTCGAAATGTGAAGGGACGGGGTGTGCGTTAAAATGCAAGCATAAAACAAATGGGTATTTACTGGTTTGTCCCTCAAATCTTTATATATTATGATTTAGTTATCAAATCTTCATATTTAGTATTTAGTCCCCAAATCTCCTAAGTTACTACAATTTAGTCTTCCTTCCTAACTTCCATTAATACTGTTTAATTTTTAACCTGATATTACCATTTTACCTCTCATTATTCATTCTTTCTCTTCCTCCTCTCTTCCCTTCCTCTCTTCTTCTTTTCTTCGTTATTCCTCCTCTCCTTCTCTCTTCTCCCAATGAAGAAAAGAGAAGGAAGAGAAAGGAGAAGAGAAGAGGAATAATGAAGAAAAGGAGAAAAGAGGAGAAAGAGAGGAGGAAAATAGAGGAAGAAGATAAAGAATGAATAACGATGGGTAAAATAATAATATCATGTCAAAAATTAAACAGTGTTAACGAAAGTTAGAAAAAAGAACTAAATTGTAGTAACTTTGGAAATTTGAAAGACTAAATCCTAAATATGAAGATTTTAGGGACTAAATTATAATATATAAAAATTTGAGAGACAAACTAGTGAATACCCCTAAAACAAATATGGGAAAAGGCACCAGATTTCTTTTTCTCCCTTTTCCCCCTTTTTTAAGGTATACGGCACTTGATTGTGCTTGCTGACCATTTTGGGCGGCATTGATCGGAGGCTCCAGTTGTTTACCTACGGTGAGTCTTGAATAGGTCACCTTAGGATGGTCAAGATAACACACCCAAACAATCGATTCTAGATTAGATTCCTACTGTTTACTGTGGAAACACTCAAAAAGCTGTTTATGTGATAAACAATTTGATATAGTGGAGGACACCACGTAAAAGAATTAAGAGAAGGTTCGAAGACGCCTGAATATTTATTTAAGAAGGAAAAAATCTAGCATAGTCTTAAGAGTTAATTACAGTTAGACTTTCTGTAGTATTACAAGGAGGTGTGTAACTTAATACTTCTGAAATTTGAAACTCTCAAAAAGCCCCTTGAATTTAGTTATTTTCACTTTTTTTTTTTTTTTTTACTAAAGTGCACTCTTTTCCCTCAAATTCCTATTTCACCATCATCAATCCTTTTAACCAGCACACTCTTTTTCTCTCTTCTCTCTCTCTCCCCCTGTATCCCTCTCTCTCTCTATCACTCTCTCTCTATCCCTCTCTGAGAGAGTGATTGAGGGAGAGGGATAGAGAGGGGGGACAGAGAGAGAGGAGAGAGTAAGAATGTGCTGATTAAAAAGAGTGATGAGAGTACAATAGGAATTTGAAGGATAAGAATGCACTTTAGTAAAAAATAAAAGAGAGTAAAATTAACTAATTTTAGGAGTTTTTTGAAAGTTTCAAATTGTTAAGTTACACATACCAATACTACAATAGGTATAACTGTAATTAACCCTAATCTTAAATATGGTAGATGGATCTTATTTACATCTGAATATGAATATCTTATGAAATATAATTGAATTTTATGCAAACCCAAAAACACAAGATAGATAGTAACGTATATGCAATCTAAACCCTATAGCTTTTGAAATTTCAATTTATATTTCGGGTTAAAGAAATTGATTCTTTTCGTCCAAATTTGCGCTTATTTCTGGAATACATCAATATTACTTAAGAAATAGGTGGGAATTGATAATCTTAATTGATCAATGCCCAGTTAATTTTAACTCAATTCGATGCCTCAATCCTTCTTGTTTGCATCAACACAGAGTTTAACCATAACCCCCTTCTATGCTTAAATCACCAATCCAACTCATTGCATGCCCGAGCCCTCCATGGCCAGATAGAAAAAAATGTTGCATTGTGATACCGTCCTGATCACGAACCTCCATGTTCTCATCGAAGACCACATTAGAAGACCACATTAAACATATATGGGACACTCGACCACCCCATCCACCATATCCACCGCTCTCAGCTTTCTTCTTCAAGCAAAAGTGAAATACATCAAGCATCAATTTGAGTACGTCTCAACTTCTCAAGTTATTTTAACATACTGCAACACACTGAAATCTCATAACCAGAAACATTATTATATAACTATCATCCTTTCGTCAAACTCAAACACTACTTTGCTAATTGTAAACACTACTTGACACCGATGGATCAAACAAGCAATATGTCTCAACTTTACAAGCCAAGGAAACCAAATTCCTGTACTTCGAAATCAGTGATCCCACGCCTGCAATCACACCGCCGCATTCACCAAGAAGATCCAACCTCATACTCTCTTGCTAATTTAACCGAAGAAAAGGCCATTTTCAGCAAAACTCCGGCTGAACTGATCTCGAATTACACCATAGATGGCCGTAACCTAACTTCAGATACCCTAGTAAAAGTTACCGCCTTTAATGTCCTCAGCCCCAAAAAGGAAGGAGAAAAGGGGCAAAATGGAAAATAAAATCCAAAATTTGGATGTTGCGGGGGGAGGGAAGAAAGGGCCTGCGGCAGAAGATGACATAAATTTTTTATTCGCTAATTTGTTCAAAACTAGGAAATTTCTCTTAAAAGTCGGAAAATAAAGTAAAGTTACACCTAGCATCTGAGAAAAGAAAAAACTCTGGCAAAAATTATAGAAGATCAAAGAAATAATCTAAACCCTGTCCTATTTCCCATATTGAAAGGCCAGCTCCCCAAGCCTTTACTTCATCCAACCTCAGAGAGATTGACATCAGCGATGGATAGAACACCGCATGCTTTACCTTATTGTCATCGGAGTACATGAAGTAGTGCTCGCCGCTCCTCTCTTCCCATTGCATTGCTGGTTTGTGCCTCTCCAGCAATGAAATGTAATCTCTGCCGGTGATAGCTCCGCCTCCAAAGCCTGCAAAGAGAACTTTTAAGAATGAACTTTGCACTTCTAAGTAGTTTTGCTTGTTAAACGGGAATAATAAAGGCTTGAAGATAAGGCCACCCTCTTCAATTATGCAGGAGGCAGTGACTGCATACCTTCAGAAAGAGCAAAGTCATTTCCGTAGAAGTTGATGCCAACAAAGATCATTCGAGCAAGATTGTGAACACCACCTCCGGTATCACCACCAAGAAGCATTTGAAGGGAAGACTGTATCCAGGGCAGGGGAGCATTTGGACCAGGGTTCTGAGGCCCTGAGAAATCATAGGTCATCAGAGAGAAACCATCCACAGCATCACTCAGTTGCTGGAGATCCTGAGGTCCAAAGTCATGTGCTGCGAGATTCTGCGAACGTGGGGGGGAGATGACATAAACCAGCTCTAGATGGTGGCTTGCATTTCTCGTTGAGCTCACTGAATGCAATGCTTTCCCCAATTCTTTAACGAATTGCAATGCCTGTTTTATCCACCAAAAAGTGTATTTAAGTATGGAGGGAGACTCTACATGATTGACCAAAACTAAAAAATTGAAAAATAGGTTTGACATTACTTTTATACCCACTTCGTTAACGAAAACCCCAAAACACCCCTCTTCGTGAAAGAAACATATAACCACCCTCGAAGACGTTGTACATAAAGAATCCCCACATTGTAGGATTGTTGTGTCCATGTCGTAATCCAGCATGGACCACAGCAATCCTACAATGTCTCGACACAAGGGTATGGGTATGTGATTTTTCTATAGTACAAACATATTTGACTCATACAAACATTTGTACTTGGTTGCCATGCACATATGATCGACACTAAACAGTAAAATGAACCAAAAAATCTTTAGAACGCTTCTAACTATTGGTCAGGGATGGACACGAGTGCCATGCCGGACACGTACTAGTCAATTTATGATTGAGGGAAGTGTTCTACACATCATAGAGAAACATTAAGCCAAGGCATACAAAACAAACAGTGTAGTCTTGGTTGTTTGATGTTGATTGCTCATCTTATAAAAGTTTTTCCATTATTTTAACATTTCTTCAATTATCTACTGGCATGTCAATTGTTTTCCTTTCTCCAACTTCAAACAAACTTAATTAAGAAAAGAATCATTACAATCTTAGAAAAAAGAACAACTGCAGAAAAATAATCCAGAATAGAAAATCACAACAAATATATTATGTTTATTCTAGACGGATGGCAAGTCATTTCAATGTTTCAAGACAAAGGTGAACCCTGGCTACAACCTTCTAAATAACATAGAAATGAAGCCAAGGTTGCATTTACCATAATACGTAGCTCTGGGTCATGCAGCACACCATATCCCGCCCACCTTGACCAAGACTCTAGCACAATGCCATCATAGCCCATGTCCCTAACCACTGGCAAGCAGATGTCAAACTGGAAATCTAACTATAGAAGTGTCTGCCAAGTTAAATATTTAAGTTGAGAATTATGAATTATCTAAGAACAAGCACTTACTTGCATTCGGCAACTATTAGATCAACTGCTTTACTCCTCTGCTTCTTCTTCTGAAGTAGCTCTGCAGGAAAGGCCTCTAAGACAACTCTAGGTAAAACCTGCATAAAGTATAAGAATAACATCAAATCAATTTATCTCAAAGCCAAAGTCAAATTTATAGGTATAATAAGGTGAGGCAAACAGTATAAGGTGTTATAATACTGAAATAACTAGCAAGCTCTCAATCATTTGTATAGATTCTGTAAAACAAATAAAATGTCAGATTATATAATTCAAAAGTCCAAGAACAGCACAAGGATGGATCATAAATAAATATACTAATTTTTTGAGTTTATAAAGAAACTCCTGGTGAGAAAAGAAAATAAAATCATACATATGTTTACAAATCTTCATGAAGTATTGGAAAAGTTATAATTGATCAAGCTAAACATAACATTTAGCAAAATAAATTTCTTAAATATAGCAAGAACACAAAACTGCAAACCTATTGACCCAAAATCTTTTCATTAACCATAGACAACAATGCAGTTATGATCACTCCTGCTTATCAACAAAAAACTTGTCCTTAAGGGAAAAGGACTAAAACACTATAACGCATTATCTTCAGGTGCTTTACAAAAGAAATTAATAAAAGTCTGCAACCAACTTTCTGATTTTTACAGGAGAAGAAAGGAACTCCACAATTACTGGAAGGGTCTGTGAATGCTGCTGCTAATCATGCTGCTGAAATCCCTAACGTTATAATTATATGACAAGCTGGAAGCATCTGTGCAAACACTTGAATGCTGCTGCTAATCGTGCTGCTGAAATCTCTCACAACATAATTTCATGACAAGAATTTGTAATCTTAAATGTTAAAACATCTCACTAGTCTCATGTGTTGAGGCGTAGCAAGAAATTGAAAAAAGCAAAAGATATTTGAATTAAGATTGCATGACCCATAGGCGTCTTTCATAAATTGGATATTCTTCATTCTATAACGCCCTAAATCCCATCCATATAGGAGTTTGATTGTAACCTGGCATGTCTAGCATATCCAAAGAAAGATTATTCTAAAGAACTTAAATCAGAAACTATCCGAATTACTTATGGCACGATTCTGCGCATCTTTCATAAACTGAGCATACTTCATTCAGAAATGATCCCAAACCCATCCATATAGAAGTGTAGTTGTATCATTGTCTATCTAGCATCTGTAACAATATATTACACTAGAGCTATTAAATCATGCGTATAAACAATTCTATCAATAACTACATTAAACTAAAATCATAATATTTTCCACATGCAGCTGTTAATTACTTCCAACAGCTGTTAATTTCAACTACTATTCCACAAAATAAGCCTGCCGAACTAAAATCTACTCAAATTAATCATTGATGATCCCTGGAATACGAACTCCTACTGTTTGCTTTCAACTCCTCTAAACAAAGAAAACACACATTAGGACCCTAATCAGACATGTTGTCATGTTGATAACAGCAAGCTGCAAAGTCAACAAATAATTGGTTATAACTCTGAATGAGCAGTTGAAGTATAACTAATAATGAAATTTTGTATACCCGCCATTGTATAAGTTAAGGTCCATATAATATTATATTGTTGGAGATGCTAGACATGCCCACCTAATTTCTTTGCAGAAGGGATTGAGATTAGAATTTTATTTGGAAAGACCATTACACATGACCAAATACCATCTAGGTGGCATTAATCCCCTAAAAGGTTCCATTAGTATTAGAATACCTCTCCAGCGCAAGCACCCTCGGTCTTGGATCAAAAATCAAGGTTACGCTATAGAACTCCAGCAATGTAGTGCAGAAATATAATGAAGCAAATATATTACTGCAGCAAATAGTTTAGAACCCTGTCCCCCTGGACCCCTACTTATTTGATATCCCTTTTATTGGATTATTCCATATCCCTTGTATTTGATCCCTTGTATTTGATCTCAAACATTGGTATTTTTATTTTTAAAAAAAAAAAATCAAACAGTCCATTTCATTTAACTCCCCTTTGATTGAGAATCGAACTGACCCTAAAAACCATTCCTTTTATTTAACTTACCTTTGATTAAAAATCAAATTGTCCCCACAAATTGACATGGACAAATTATAATTTTTAAAAAAGACCGTAAAGAAGAAAAAAATCAATCATCAAAATGTTTTATGCAGGAAAACAAATAAAAGAGGGTTTATTGGAAAGAGCAAGTAGATCGCATGTTCTTTCTTTAAGAAATTGACAATCAAGATGCTTCTTTAGGAAAACAAATACAAAGGTTTATCAGTAAGGATAATTAGACAGTTGATTTTTCTTAAAAAATAGATGGTCAAGATTATCTTTGTAGGGAAACAAATAGATGAAATATTTTAAGAAAAAACCAATTAGACGGTTTGTTTTATCTTTTTAGAAAAATCAATGGCCATGATGCTTTCCTAAGAAAAGAAATAAAGGGGGTTCACTATAAGAAAATTAGAGTCTGATTTTTCTTTTGAAAACAGTCGAGATAAGTTTTGTAGGAAAAAAAAAATTAAAAGGGGTATCAAATTAAAAAAGTAGGGGACACACTGTGGGTCATTTTAAAACCAACATTTAATAATTATTTATTTATTAAAAAATATTTGCAGAAATTGTATTAAAAATTTGGGGTTTTTACATATCTGTCCCATAAATCTTTAAAATTTTGAATTTAGACCCCCAAATCTTCATATTTATAATTTAATCCCCAAATCGTTTAAGTTATCTCACTTTAGTCCCCCAGCCATATTTTTGGCCCAAATTTTCCGTTATACCCCTGAGTTATTTCACTTTAGTCCTCGCTTCCCTCTTTCTCCTCTCTTCCTCTTATTATTGGGTTCTCCTCTCCATTCTTCTCCTCTCTCTCTCTTCCCTCTCGGTTAATCTCTAAAGTAAAGTAATTCAGGAGAACTTAATAAGAAGAGGAAAGAGAGAGAGGAGAAAAATGGAGAGGGAAACCCAATAAGAAGAGGGAAGGGAGGACTAAAATGAAATAACTCAGGGGTATAACGGAAAATTTGGACAAAAAATATGGTTGGGGGACTAAAGTGAGATAATTTAAAAGATTTGGGGGACTAAATTCTAATGCTTAAAGATTTAAGGGACAGATATGCAAAAAACCCCCTAAACATTTTAATTTTTTACTAATTGAATTGCAATAAAAAGGTGCCTTTGGAGCAATGCTAAGGTTGTTCCATTGCGACCAGGGATCATAGGTTCAAACTTTGGAAACAATCTCTCTACAAAGTAGAGGTAAGCTTACATAAGAAAATATTGTGCACTTTGTTGCCCATTTTTTACTAATTGAATTGCAATATTTATTTTCGATAGTACTCAGAAAATCACGCATGCATCACACGTGCACCATATTAGTATATAATAAAGCAAATATCTTGTGAACTATAACTAGAATGAAGTAGTGTGTAATAAAAATATATGATAATCAATGTTCTCCAAAGCATTTAACAAATAGGACCCAGATCTGAAGCATAAGAAAACAGTAGCAGTTTTTGTCAGTAAGAGGTGCACCAGAGAAGGTCCATTCCTTCTGAGATCTGAAATCCATCCCATATCAGCATTATGCCGCCCATCCAGGACCAATTTCTTTCCCTCACTGAACAAAGGCAGATTAAATAAAAAACACTATCAAAGTACTAGACTTCTAGTATTTAATAAAGTTATCCATACCTTTTTAGATCATACCACACAGGTGACAAGTGGGTAAACTTAGAACCAAACAGTTTTGCCATTTCATAGCCTTTCGAATTCCTGCATCACGTGCAATCCCATCAACAATTTTAACAAGGAAATCTTATACAGCTAATAAGCAACAGTCACATGCAAATATGCAATCCATTTCCAAATGACCCGTCAAGAGAATTAGCTTTGTTCCCAAGATGATAGAAAAGAACCATTCATGCATAAATATGAAAATGAGGAATAAACTTATAAATTATCCAGCATTTTGTTGAAGTAGATCTTCTTAAGAATATTGAATTATCCGCTCCATAAATTATTCAGCATTTTATTGAAGTTTCTCACGTTGGTTAGCCATTTCCCCTTTTCTTTCATTTCGGACAATTATTATCAGTATGTTGACTCCATGAACATCATTATCCAAGATGCTACCAAACACACAAGCAAACTCCACTCTTTAGAATTTACAATACCTTGAGGGAGTTAATAACTTCATCCCATCAACTTGGAAGGAGCCATCGATAAGGTTACTGGCTATCTCCTACATATTCTAGATATAGATGTTTTGCTAAGATCCTGAACAAAGTTTATGAAGCATGGCTACTCCAGAGTTGGGAGACTTTTTATGTGACATTAGTAGCCTATGCTTACATCCTGCCTCCATTACCAAATTGAAGTTCTACTTTAATGTTTGAAACTGTTGTAAGGCATTTGTATCAATTTCTCAATTGTCGCATTCATAACTATGGGAGTAATCATAATCTTGCTAACTTAACCACTACCATGGATATGGATGAGAACGGATAGGTCCAAGGACCTGCATTTGGTATGCCATATTTACAAATTTAAATTAAAAATAAAACTTCTATTTTTCTGATTCAAAATTTTGAATAGGACGGATCAATGATTAGCTCTTATATACGTCCATTCTTATCCCTAACCATACGTATTCGTCTAATTGTCTCCTTTTCTTCCACCTATAGAGGCATCAACCAACCACTCTTATCTACAATTGGATAATTAACTAGCTTGCTGACATGAGTAATTTCTGTTTTGTGGTGACATGTTCACACACGTCAACTCTTTTCTCACAAAGTGGCAACCCCCCCCCCCCCCCCTCTATGTCTTATTTCTATTTTTCCCAATAAGTGAACAATCAAAAAGATTGTATTCAGTGGTTTCTCCTGGAAGGGACAAAAGAAATAGCCAGCACTTTCCGATGATGAGTTTGTACTGCATTTATTACCTCTGTGATTGTGGAGTCTCGGGTATTAGAAATTTTCAGCTATCTAATAATGCATTCAATTCCTTTTGAGTGAACAAGTTAGAAGTGACAAGATCATAATTGAAGAAGCTCACTTGACTACACACCAAGCAAATTGAATTGGGGGATATATTTAAGATAAAACATAATTTTAATTTTGTAATTTCCTGCAATTATCACTATTTTAGTAGATTCTCCACTGTGATCAACTAAGGCCAAAATGAAAAGAACAATCATACCATGGAGTTATATAAGCCAGCACAGGATTGGGAAAGTGCCGATGAGTCCTGTTCAGCGACACCTTTGAACTCTCCTGAATTTGCAGGAGAATTAAAAAATTAGCAAATTACAGAAAAAAAGCACGATTAAAATATATTTTTTTAAGAAAATATCTAGGGTTTCGAGATTCAAGCACCGAAGATTCTTACACGGATGATTTCTTGGTAATCGACGTTGGGCTTGACGAGGCCCCGATCGTAGACGGATTGAACCGGTGAGGAGCGATAGATGCGGTACGCTGAACCGAGGAAAAAGAAGAGGACAACGATAGAGTACAAGGGGAGGTGATTGCCATTGGCACGAGCGATTCGAGGTTCTTCGACAGGATGATCGGACCGGGCAGGCCTGTCTGAGTTTGAGCCGCCGCCAGCGGGCCGGCGATCTCGCCTCTTGGGTGCCATCAGTGGGTTTTTCTGAATTAAGCGTAAGCGTAGCTCTAAGCCTCTAACTCGAAGTTCGCTATTTGATGAAGGCTTCGGGGTAATTGTAAATTGTAAAGGCAGACCCCAAATATCTAAGGGCACGCCTCATTAAAATTGCTTTCCTTCACAAATTTACTCTTAATTTTTGGAGAAGTATCCCCTTTTCTTCTGTATTTTGCTCTTAATGGATTAGGGGAAGTCTTAATGGATTAGGGGAAGTCAACGAGCCTCGGCTCAAAGAGAGAGGTTTTGAGTTCGATTTTTTTAAAAATGGGATTAGGGAAAGGGGCAAGTGGATCGGAGTAAAGAAGACCAAAAAAGAGGAGGAAAGTCAATCTAACTCAAAAGTTTAAGTTTAGAGACTCCAATATTATATTTAAATTCGTAAACTTCACTTACTTTATATGATGTCGGAATATACTTACATATGAAATTCTAAAAAGCCTCTTGCTGATTTTTATTGGACATTCCCACTCTACCATGATGTATTTCTTTTTTGAAATCTAGTTTAAGCAAATAGCAGTATTGATCCTCCATATTTTGAGATATAGACTCAATCTCCATAGCCAGCATTGAGTCCTCCATATTTTGAGATATAGAGTCAATCTCCATAGACAACTCTTATAAAAACATCGGTTCGCAATTATAATTTTAACAGGAACCTATATTTTGTCTTTCAGTGGGAGTCCTCTATAATTTATATTGTCTAGTTCCTGTGTTAGTCAAATTACTATAAGGCAACACATAGGATATGTTTGTTTGCATGGAAGAAGAATGTAAGTAGTAGAATTAAGGATAGTTCGACTACTTCGAGTTTTTGTTTGATCAGGAAGTAAATAAAAAGTTACTTCTTAAATGGTGATGTGACGAATACGTGACACTTTACTTCAAAACTTTTCTTCCTCACATTTTTGGTTTGGAAGAGTTAGAAAGTAGATGATCAAGGCAAAAAAAAATTTTTTTTTTTTTTTGCATGTTATAATTAGCATTCAAAAGTTATACTTTTATATATAGAAACTAATAAAATAATATAATTATCGTTTTGTTTAATCAATTAAATAATATTATTTTCACTTTCTAATATACTTTTATCTTCCAAGATTAGCAGACAAACATAAGAAAAAATCTCTTCTTCTACTTCTATTTTAAAAATAACTTTTTAATTTCTTCATTCGCTTATACTTCTATAAACCAAACACATCCATGGCTGCCAAAATGGAATAACAGCATCTTCAAGCTAAGAGAACTTTAAATACACACACTTTGCAGCTTTTGGTCTGTGTTTGATAACTTGATCACAAAATTTATACATGGTCAAATTTCTTATTCCATTTTGATTTGTCCTTTTTTTTTCCCTCCTCGTACAGTGTTTTGATATTTTAGTGCTTTACGCAGAGATGATACCGAAAATGAGGCTATTTGGTCCAAAGATGGTGAAGCTTATTATGTTCTCACGAAAACAAAAATGACGCCCTGGGAGCAAAGTAAAGAAGTTGAGGATTTTTCCCAGCAGGATTAAAAAAAAAAAAAAATCTCTCTTTTTTTTTTAGACGTACCAGAAGGGAAAAGGAAGTGATAGCAAACGAATCTTTCTGAATATCTTTATTCATGATTCTATGTGTGGGGGAAAATAACTAAGTAAGATGAAAAAAATAAGAAGTGCCTACAATCAAATAATTGTATTTTTAAGAATAATTCACTCTTATTTTACTTTGGATAGGAACTAATCAGTCATCGTCTATACCCATCAGTACATCTACTCAGACTCGCCGAGATTCCTGTAGACATATAGATTCGTTGAAGGAGCCGAGCACGTGCCAGTCATCAAGTGATCTATCAGAGGAGGGGTTGAGGTCTTTACGGAAGCAAGTGACAGGTAGAGAATACGTTTGAGTTGTTTTTTTAACGTAAACCTTTATTATTTTTATGCAAGACGCAAATCTTTCTAAAGTGCCAAATATATTTATATACTAATTATAGACTATTATTATATCTTATTAATGAGAAGTGAGAGCCTCTAGACACTGTTTCCTCTGTTAAAAAAAAAGGAGTATTTAAATATCTGTCCCTTAAATCTTTATTAATTATAATTTATTCTTCCAAACTTGTCCCCAAATCCTTTAAATTACTATAATTTAGTCCTCAGTTTATATTTTAGCCCGATTTTTCCGTTTTACCTTGATTTCCTTCACTTAATTCCCCTTCTCTTTCCCTCTCTTTTCTTAGTTCTTATTGGGTTCCCCCTTCTTCTTCTCTTCTCTCTCTATTCATTTATTGGGTTCTCCATCTTTATATTGAGACCAAATGTATTATTTTCCAGTAAATATATTAAATCTAGAAATGAATTTATTAAATATAGAGAGAGAACCCAATAAATGAATTTATATTGAGACTTAAATGTTTAATACATTTAGTGGAGAATAATACACTTGTTTTCAATATAGAAAGGGAGAACCAATGAATGAATAGAGAGAAGAAGAGAATAAGGGGAAACTCAATAAAAACTAAGAAGAGAGGGAGAAGAGTAAAGAGAAATTAAGTGAAGGAAATCAGAGGTAAAATGGGAAAATCGGGCCAAAATATAAACTAGAGGACTAAATTGTAGTAATTTAAAGGATTTGAAGACTAAATTCTATGAAGATTTGGGGGACTAAATTATAATTTATAAAATGTAAGGGACAGATCTGTAAATATCCCTAAAAGAAAGTGCAGCTACTGAACAGTGCTTACAGATAAAGCTGACCTTATCCATTTGAACTCGGTGGCCAAAGGATGACCGTCGAACCTCTCTCTCCTTTTTCCGCCAACTCTATCTATCTTCTCAAATTTTCCTTCATTGAGCTCTGCAACAGTTGAGCTTAACCGTCAGCTCCAATGGAGCAAACAATCTCCAAATCCCAAAGCAGACCATCTTCACTCCACAGATCACTCTCTCAAACAGGAAAGCGAAAAAGAAACCACCCGATTGTCCAATCCCTTCAAGCAACATCTTTCAAATCTCTACATTCGTCCAAGCAAATCCATGCCCACATCATCAAAAGTGGTGATAATTGGATGTCTGAGTCTGTCACCTGCAATCTGATCCAGTTGTGCTTGGAGTCTGGAGATGCTCAATCAGCAGCAATGCTGTTTTCTGCAGGTTTAGACGATGGCTCTCTCTCACCGACTCAATTTACACGTGCATTCGACGGAGGAAGAGGAAACTCGAGCGATTTGCTTAAACTTTTCAAGGAGTTGCATCGGACTGGCATTGTCTCAAATGTGGAAGTTCTCATTGCAGTTCTGAAGATGTCCGGAGAATTGGGCAATTGGTGGCTTGGTTTGCAAATTCACGCATTGCTTGCTAAATCAGGCCTTGATGATGCCGAAGCCCTTCTCAAGTGTTCGTTGATGGATTTTTATGCAGATTGTGAGAGCATGGAATCCACAGAGGAGTTGCTCGCAGAAGCGCAAACGAAATGTTTTCTGCTTTGGAACAAAGCCGTTACGTTGAATGCAGAGAAGGAGCCGTGGCCGAAAGCACGTGATTTGTTCCGCAAGATGCAGAGCTTGAGTGTGAAGGCAGACGAAGTCACTATCGCCAAAATTGTGAATGCCTGCGGGAGAGCTGAGGCACTTGCTCTTGGCAAAGAGATGCATGGTCATGTTATAAGGTCGGGGCTATCGTCAAATCTATTGGTGAGTAATTCGTTGATCACCATGTACTACAAGAATTCTTTGATAGATTCAGCAAGAAGAGTATTTGAATCCATACCAAGCCCGAATCTGGTGTCGTGGAACTCCATGATCTCTTGCTGTTCTCTCAATGGCTTCCTAGATGATGCGATGGAGCTGTTCGATGACATGGTTTCATCTGGGATGGAGCCTGACTTGGTGACGTGGAATTGCCTCGTCTCAGGCCACTCGCTTCACGGATGCAGTTCTGAAGTATTTGAGCTATTCAGAACAATGCAGGCAAAGGGTCTGAAGCCCAATTCTAGCACCATCACCAGCGTCCTTCGTGCAGTCAGCGAGTCCCATTCGATTGAAGCTGGGAAGGAAATTCATGGATATGTGATGAGACATGGTCTTGACTGCAATGTCTACGTAGGAACTTCGCTAGTAGATATGTACTTGAAATGCTGCAGTTTGGCTGATGCTCGAAGGCTCTTTGACAGTATGAAGCATAGAAATGTAGTTACGTGGAATTCAGTTATATCGGGTTATGCCTATGCTGGGTTTCTCGACGAAGCTCTTGAACTTTTGAAGAAGATGGAGAATGAAGGCCTTCACCCTAACTTAACCACATGGAATGGCTTGATTTCAGGATACTCAATGAAAGGGAAGAGCAGGCAAGCTCTGGTTCTGATACGGCTACTGAAAGCGATAGGACTGAAACCGAACGTTGTGTCATGGACTGCTTTAATCTCTGGAAGTTGTCAGAATGAGCAGTATGAGGATTCTCTATACTACTTGACCGAGATGCAGAAAGAAGGAATCGAGCCTAACTCAACCACTCTGGCCTCAGTTCTCCGGGCCTGTGCAAGCCTCGCTTTGCTAAGCAAGGGAGCAGAGCTGCACTGCTTCGCAACAAGGAAGGGCTTGGACAAAGATGTATATGTTGCTACAGCACTCATAGACATGTACTCTAAATCAGGCAGTCTGCAAAATGCTCGTCAGGTCTTTGACAAGATAAGGAACAAGAATCTGCCATCATGGAATGCCATGATCATGGGTCTCGCAGCTTATGGCCAAGCGAAAGAAACGTCTATTCTTTTCAGTGAGATGTGCAGGTTAGGAGTCAAACCTGACGGAATAACCTTCACTGCATTGCTCTCCAGCTGCAGGCATTCAGGCATGATCAGTGAAGGATGGAAGTATTTCGATGAAATGGAGGACGTGTACGGAGTCACTCCAAGACTAGAGCATTACACTTCCATGGTCGATCTCCTTGCTCGAGGGGGGTATCTAGACGAAGCGTTAGACTTCTTACAAGACATGCCCTTAGAGCCTGATAGTAGCTTGTGGGGTGCGGTACTTGGAGGCTGCAGAACTCACAGAAATATCAAGATCGCAGAAATAGCTGCTGCTTACCTTTTTGAGTTGGAGCCACATAACTCTGCAAACTATCTTCTGATGATGAATTTATATGCAGACGAGAACCGATGGGAAGATGTCAAGAGTATGAGAATTGCCATGAATGCATTGGGAGTGAAGAGCAAAGCCGGATGGAGCTGGATTCAGATCGGCCAAGCCGTGCATGTATTCTCTGTGGAAGGGAAGCAGCATCCAAATATTGGGGAGATTTACTTCGAACTGTACCAGTTGGTATCTGAACTTAGGAGGTTGGGCTATGTTCCTGATACTAGTTGCGTTGCTCATAACGTCAAGGAGGAAGAGAAGGTGAAATTGCTGATGGGTCATACCGAAAAGTTGGCAATAACCTACGCACTGATCAGTACGAGTGAAACTATGGCGATCAGAGTGATCAAGAATACCCGGGTCTGCAATGATTGCCACATGATGGCAAAGTATGCATCTGAGTCTACTGGTCGCGAGATTTACCTTAGAGATGGCAATCGGTTCCACCATTTTAGAGGCGGCAAATGTTCCTGCAATGACTACTGGTAGAACTATCGCATATGTTGACATGAAGCAATGTTAACGTGTATACATTGATCGTGTTATCAGATATGCTGGTGTTAAAATCTATTAGCTAACTTGATTGGTCAGTGTGTATCTCATATGGACTCGAGAGCCTTGGCCATTGGCAGAGTGGCAATAAAACAGTACGAGGCCAAAGACGGTGCCAAAACTGAGAATACATGGAATAACTTGAAGATCAGCAAAGCTGATAGACTTTGATGGATCAGTACAATCCTCATTTGGCCATGAATAAGATGACAACAGAACAGTGTGATTGTTGAAGATCGTTGAAGCAGAAAAATTGCCTGGAGAAGACGGAAACTCTGAACAGAGATAAAGTGGCAATTGATTGGATTATTGGAAGACCGAAAGAGCAAATACTTTCACAATGACCAAGAAATGGTCCTCAAACTTGCCGAAGAAGGCTGCTCAGTTGATCTTCCAACCTGTTCAGCGTGCATCAGCGATCAGTAAGAGTCGAAGAGAAAGCATGACAGAACTTTTACTCTCTGAAACTGATGTATTGCTCAACCTTCATTTCTGATCATTAGAAGCTAGCTGAGAGTTTATATGGGGTTGCTGCACAGCTGCGATCGTAAAAGAGCAGCATCCTGAGATAGCCAGAAAAGATTTTTTGCCGAATCATTCTGTACCTCCATGATATCGAATATTTTGCTTTCACCTCCAGGACTTTCACAATATCAATATATCTCAGAATCACAAAAAAAGAGTTTATTTCCATTGGAATAACAATAAAATTCACCATTTTTAGAAGAGGGAATTGTTTGTGGATAAACAATAGCATTCAACTAACAATTAAACATCAGATTGCTGTTGAACAGACACTTGATCCAGTGGTGCTGGACAGCTCCGAGCACGGCCCAGGCTGCACCGCGAGGGCAGAACCACTAACATCTGTACATTTCCATGGTACTTCCTGTGCCCCAGAATTTGAGAGCTTGACATTATAGAGACAAATGCCGGTGAAAGGCGAATTCTTAATGCCCTTTATCAACCCGGGCTGCTGCACATCCACACCCCAGACGTTCTTGATAGTCAGACCATTGACAACAGGTATAGCATTTGGATTGAGCTTATCATCAGGGTGGTCCCCTACATCCCCGGCAATCCTCAACCCATACCGAACCTTGTTCAAGTTCACATCTGTGATGGTTATGTTCCTTATGTACCCTCCCTGTTAGAGTTAATTCAAACCCAAAAGAATGGATTAGGTGAAAAGAAATGGATTAGGTGAGAGTAATTAGGTGGAATAGTGCCGGTAGGTGGAATAGTGCCGGTTGGTGGAATAGTACCGGTTGGTGGAATAGTGCCGGTTGGTGGAATAGTGCCACAATGAAGCCTATAAATAGATGCTCTCATTTGCCTTCATTCCACACACCAAGATCACCAAGTATCCATTCAAGAGAAGAGTGAAGAGAAGATAGAGAAAAGAAGAGAGGAGAGAAGAAGCTCGGTGTGCTCTTCGGGTGATATCCATCACGGTGTTAGTCTGGTGCTTCTACTGCAGACTACAGTTCTCTAACAAGGTTGGAGGTTTCTTTCGTGTTGAAGGTAACATTGTATCACCTCTATTTTCTGTATATTCCCGAGTTCTCTGGACAAGACTCGGAAGGTTGTACTATTTATCTGGTATAGTGGAATTCGCTCTCTGATTGTCCCGTGGTTTTTCCCGTAAGGGTTTCCACGTAAATATTGTGTGTCATCTGTGGCTTGTTGATTTGGTTATAGCTTACTTATTGTTTACATACAAGTAGGGATTTTTACTATTTTTCCCAACAGTGGTATCAGAGCTAAGGTTATTAGCTATTGTGTGTAAACAATGGAAAGTATAACAAGTCGCATGATTACTCTTAATGGATCTAATTGGATGATCTGGAAGCAAAGAATGGAAGATCTTTTATATTGTAAAGATCTTCATGCACCTTTAGAAGGTGATGTGTCTAAACCAAAAGACATGAGTGATGATGATTGGAAAAAGCTTGATAGAAAAGCTATTGGTTTCATTCGACAATGGTTGGATGATACCGTGTTTCATCATGTCTCCACTGAGAGTACATCTCACTCTCTTTGGAAGAAACTGGAGAGTCTGTATGAGAGAAAAACTGCAGGCAACAAAGCTTTCTTGATTAGAAAGTTAGTTAGCTCAAAGTATAAAGATGGTTCTTCAATTGCTGAACATTTGAATGAAATTCAAAGTATTATTAATCAGCTTTCTTCTATGAAAATGGTGCTTGACGATGAGTTGCAGGCTTTATTGTTGCTCAGTTCACTACCGGAGAGTTGGGAGACATTGGTGGTGTCTCTAAGTAACTCTGCACCAGAAGGCGTAGTTTCTATGAGTTTGGTTACAAGCAGTTTGCTTAATGAAGAACTCAGACGAAAGAACCTGGGCACATCACAGTCTGAAGCACTTGTGTTGGAGAATCGAGGAAGACCAGCATCAAAAGATAGAAGCAACTACTCCAGATCCAGAAGTAAATCCAGATCGAAGAAGGATATTACTTGCTACTTTTGCCACAAGAAAGGACACATAAAAAAGGACTGCAGAATTCGGATAAGAGAAGAAAAAACAAAGCGTGAAGGAAAGTCTGAAGCCCATGAAAATACTACAGCTACAGTTGAAGGTGATTTAATTGTATCTGAAAGTAATGATTTATGTCTTTGTATTACATGTCAAGATGCAGATTGGGTAATCGATACGGGAGCCTCGTATCATGCTACTCCACATAGCAATTTCTTCACAACTTATCAAAGTGGAGATTTTGGTGTTGTAAAGATGGGTAACAAAGACACTGCTCAAATTAAAGGCATGGGAGATATACATCTTGAGACCAGTCTCGGTTATAAATTGGTGCTCAAAGATGTAAGGTACGTTCCAGATCTTCGCTTGAATCTAATATCTGCAGGAAAGCTAGATGAAGATGGTTTTGGCAGCACCTTTTGCAATGGGCATTGGAAGCTTACAAAAGGTTCTCTTATCGTGGCAAGAGGAAAGAAATGCTGCACTCTTTATAAGATGCAGGCAAAACTGTGCAAATGTGAGGTGAACACAGTCGAGCAAGATTCTTCTCTAGAGTTGTGGCATAAGAGACTTGGACACATGAGTGAGAAGGGAATGCAGATTCTTGCTAATGAAAAACACCTGCCAAACATGAAAGGTACACATCTTGATACTTGTGTGCATTGCATAGCTGGTAAACAACATCGAGTTTCATTTGCTAGAAGTGGATCAAATAGAAAGACTCACATATTAGATTTGATATACTCAGATGTTTGTGGTCCTATGAAAGTTAAAACATTTGGTGGTGCTCTCTATTTTGTAACTTTCATAGATGATTGTTCCAGAAAAGTTTGGGCTTATGCTTTAAAAACTAAAGATCAAGTTGCAGATGTCTTTAGAGAATTTCATGCCAAAGTGGAGAGAGAAGCAGGAAGGTCTCTTAAATGTATCCGATCAGACAATGGTGGCGAGTATATCGGGCCATTCGACGAATATTGCAAGAGCAAGGGAATTCGACATGAGAGGATCATTCCGAAGACTCCTGAACAAAATGGTGTGGCAGAAAGAATGAATCGCACTATCGTCGAAAGGATTAGGTGTATGCTATCACATTCCAAATTGTCCAAACCCTTTTGGGGGGAGGCATTAAGGACTGCGATAGACCTAATCAATTTATCACCCTCAGCTCCTTTAAAGGGTGATGTACCAGAGAAAGTGTGGACAGGAAAGAAAGTCTCCTACAAACACTTGAGAGTATTCGGCTGTCGTGCATTCGTTCACATTCCTAAAGATGAAAGATCAAAACTTGATGGTAAGACAAAACAATGTATTTTTCTTGGCTATGCAGATGAAAAGTTTGGCTACAGGTTATGGGATCCAGAAGACAAGAAGGTAATAAGAAGTAGAGATGTGATTTTCCTTGAAGATCAGACCATTGAAGATTTCAAGAAGGAAGAAGCAGTGCAGTCTTCTACAAGTGAAGTTGTAGATCTGGATCCAGTTCCTTCTCCAGTCACAAACGATGAAGGAGAAGAAGTGCGAGAACATCAAGCAGATGTTGATACTCCTATTCAAGAAGAAGAGGGAGAGCAGTCCACTACAACACAACCATCAATAGCGCCTCAGTTAAGGCGGTCTGACAGAGACCGTTATCCTTCTAGCAGGTATCCAACTAATGAGTATGTCCTGGTTACTGATGCAGGTGAACCAGAAAGTTACCAAGAAATGCAAGAAGGCAGTCAGAAAACTGAGTGGTTAAAAGCTATGAAAGAGGAAATGGATTCTTTGCACAAGAACCATACCTATGATTTGGTAAAATTACCAAATGGAAGGAAGGCATTAAAGAACAAGTGGGTGTTCAAGATAAAGACCGAAGAGAAGAGCTCACAACCAAGATACAAGGCAAGGTTAGTTGTGAAGGGTTTTGGCCAAAAACAAGGCATTGATTTTGAAGAAATTTTCTCTTCGGTGGTAAAAATGTCATCAATTCGTCTCGTTCTCGGAATGACTGCAAGTATGGACTTGGAGATCGAACAAATGGACGTGAAGACAGCTTTTCTTCATGGTGATCTAGAGGAAGAGATCTACATGGAGCAGCCTGAAGGTTTCACAGTTAAAGGAAAAGAAGATATGGTCTGCAAGTTGAAAAAGAGCTTGTATGGATTAAAACAAGCACCTCGACAATGGTACAAGAAATTTGATTCTTTTATGGTGGATCATGGCTATAAGAGAACAATTTCAGATCATTGTGTTTATGTCAAAAGGCATGATGGTGATTTCATTATACTGTTGCTCTATGTTGATGATATGTTGATTGTAGGTCAAGACATGTCCAAGATTGACAAGCTTAAGAAGGATTTAAGCAAATCATTTGCCATGAAGGACTTGGGAGCATCACAACAAATTTTGGGGATGCACATATCTCGTGACAGGAATGCCGAAAGGTTATGGTTGTCGCAGGAGACCTACATCAATAAAATACTAAAAAGGTTCAACATGGACAGAGCAAATCCAGTTGGTACTCCACTTGCAGGACACTTCAAATTAAGCTCCGAGCAATGTCCCAAAAACGAGATGGAAAAAGAAGAAATGAGAATAATTCCATATGCTTCAACAGTCGGTAGTTTAATGTATGCAATGGTATGTACTAGACCAGATATAGCATATGCAGTTGGTGTTGTTAGTAGGTTCCTTGCAAATCCAGGTAAACAGCATTGGGCTGCAGTTAAGTGGATATTAAGGTATCTACGTGGAACTTCCAAAATAAGTATTTGCTTTACAGGAAGTAAGTCGGTACTAACAGGTTACACTGATGCAGATATGGCAGGAGATATTAACTCAAGAAAGTCTACATCTGGTTATTTGATTACTTTTGCAGGGGGAGCTGTGTCTTGGCAATCCAGGTTGCAAAAGTGCGTTGCCTTGTCAACTACAGAGGCTGAGTACATTGCTATTACAGAAGCTTGCAAAGAGATGTTGTGGATGAAACGTTTTTTGCAAGAAATAGGTATGCCACAAAATACCTATACAGTCTATTGTGATAGTCAGAGTGCTATTCATCTCAGCAAAAATCCAAGTTTTCATTCTAAATCCAAGCACATCGATGTGAGGTATCACTGGATTAGAAATATACTTGATGAAAAGTTATTGCAGCTTGAGAAAATTCACACCGACAAAAATGGAGCAGATATGATGACGAAAGGGTTACCTAGAGAGAAGCAGAATTTCTGTCGGAAGGTAGCCGGTATGGACTCTAAGTAAGAGTTCTAACTCATTCCCTTTCTTTTTTGGGTTGGAGGGGGAGATTGTTAGAGTTAATTCAAACCCAAAAGAATGGATTAGGTGAAAAGAAATGGATTAGGTGAGAGTAATTAGGTGGAATAGTGCCGGTAGGTGGAATAGTGCCGGTTGGTGGAATAGTACCGGTTGGTGGAATAGTGCCGGTTGGTGGAATAGTGCCACAATGAAGCCTATAAATAGATGCTCTCATTTGCCTTCATTCCACACACCAAGATCACCAAGTATCCATTCAAGAGAAGAGTGAAGAGAAGATAGAGAAAAGAAGAGAGGAGAGAAGAAGCTCGGTGTGCTCTTCGGGTGATATCCATCACGGTGTTAGTCTGGTGCTTCTACTGCAGACTACAGTTCTCTAACAAGGTTGGAGGTTTCTTTCGTGTTGAAGGTAACATTGTATCACCTCTATTTTCTGTATATTCCCGAGTTCTCTGGACAAGACTCGGAAGGTTGTACTATTTATCTGGTATAGTGGAATTCGCTCTCTGATTGTCCCGTGGTTTTTCCCGTAAGGGTTTCCACGTAAATATTGTGTGTCATCTGTGGCTTGTTGATTTGGTTATAGCTTACTTATTGTTTACATACAAGTAGGGATTTTTACTATTTTTCCCAACACTCCCCTGCCTACATTGGTCTTTATATGGATGCCGATACCAGAGTTGAAGATATTTACATTCTCAACCAAGATGTTTTCCACACCGCCAGAGGTTTCGCTTCCAACTGCAATTCCAGCAAAGGACGAGGATCCCGTTACCCTTCGAATGGTGATGCCAGAGCTAGGGCGACCATAGGCAATTCCGTACTCATCCCATCCACTCTTAACGGCAACGAGATCATCTCCCGTTGAAATATAGGAGTCTTCAATGCAGACATTGGAGCTAGAATCTGCAATAAATATATGGAATCATTAGATAATTATTGAAAAATTATTAAGCTTTTAGAGTTGATACCTAGTGAAATCGTAGGTAACACACAAGCAAGTGTAAATTTAGCAGTTAAGACTACTTTCATATAAAAGCCCGAGCGCTTCTCCTAAGACTGAAGAAGATGGGATAACCCAAAACGAATAGTGATACTGGTACCTGGATCGATGCCATCAGTGTTGGGAGAGTCGTGCGGTGCCAATACAGTCACATTCCTTACCACAACATTGCTGTAAGCAGAAGAAAGGGAATGAATAATCTGAAACTAGATAATATTTCCAGATTCAAGATGTGCATTACAAGTACGAAGGTCAGCATCAACTTTCACGAAAAAACAATATATATAAAAAAAAAAAAGCACATTTAATAGAAAATGTTATTATTTAAAGACCTGAGATTGGTAATTCAGCTTAAACTAGAATATTTTTTCACGGGGGACGCATAATTTGGATACGTTAAGATTTGAACAATAGAAATGAGTGTGACATTTCATATACTAAAATTTGAAGAATAGGTTTGAGTATATAATATTTTGATACATTTTGATTCGCAGAGTAGTTATGACTTCTAATTAAGGCCTAGACCAAGGGATAAGAAATAAAAGGAAGAAGAAAAGCGTATTATGACCATTAATTACATTCTTATAAACTTAAAATGAAATCCCAAAGACATCTAAAGAAATTTTAGTTGAATTAGTTTGATGCTGACCTAAAGACTGCATTGTCATAAATCATAAGGAAATATTGTCAACTATTCCAGTGAATTTAAACCTCCGTTGCTTACCTGCAGTAAACGGGATGGATGTTCCAAAATGGCGAATTTTTGAAAACCAAATTGGAAACGATAACATCTGTAGAATCAATCAACTCCAAGAGATTTGGTCTCGTGAAAGGGAGAGTCTTTTGTCTCCACATATTCCACCACACGTCACCTTGGCCATCAATTGTTCCATTATCACCTGCAAAGACCAGTTAGCAAAAAAGAAATTGCACGTCACTGATCAATAAAAGTCTGAAGCTCATTCGTATAGATTCAAAAGCAGTAACCATCTGAAATAGAAAAGCACCTGCATATGCATACAAGAGTTGCTTTTTTTCCCGGTCCTAACCGCAGTGTATACAATATCAGTAATATAAATGCATAAGCATGATTCGGTATGGTCCCCAGGCTTTCAGATGATTTTTTGTTTTTTTTTTTTATTCCTCTATGAGTATATTATTATTCAATCATTAATTTTAGATAACCATGTGAGCAGAATTTCAGATTCAATATCAACTAGCAACCACAACAACTCTTGATGCTTACCCAAGTGATCAATAGAATGCTATGATAGCTGCTCAATCAAGGAGCCTTCAATGTCAAATGGAAACACAAAGTTCGGCATCTCCATTATCAAAAAGCAGACTTCCTACAAGTTTGGGGACCATCTATACAGTCCTCGTCACCAACCGACCAAAATTATTTGAAAGCACACCTAGAAAGCACTATGGATTCTTCTCATCCATAATGCCAGCACAAACTGCATTATATATTTCACTGCAGTGGTCCAGTACGTGAAGCAAACACTAAATAAGAAAATCTCTCATCAAAGTGGACTCATAAGAAATATCGACGAAGGGAATGCTCTCCAGTCACAGCTCCTAAATAACCAAGTGGTTAATATGCTTGTTTAGCCTAAAGTGATGCATTTCCACACAAAGAACGAAATGTAGTTTGATTGAGAACGGAAAGTACCAAACACAACCAAGCAATATAATATCTACACTTCTATTCCATAAATACAAACTACTCCTAATCCTTTCTTCACTTGCAGATAGAGATGGTAATGGAGGTGTCTATTGGTCAATTTTTAGCTCATTCTATACAAATTTTTAAATTAAAAATAAAATTTTTATTTTTCTAATTTAAAATTTTGTACAGACGGGCCAAAAATAGATCCATCCATTACCATATGCATTCATAGTCTCTCTGGTTCAGCTATCGCATAAGCTGCCTCCACTCCTCTGATGACCAGCACTCTATGAGAACTGAGAGGATCTACAAATTATCGGCCTGCGCTTAACAGCGGCCTTGTGCTCGATAATAGAGTATAACAACAAATCTCAAAATCCAGAGATATCTAGACCTAAATCTATCTACACAAGCACAATTAAGAATTAATGCCCAGGATTCCTCCTAAATTCCCCTTTACGCCACAAAGCCTCAACAAGAACCAAACAAATAGAAATTTACCAAAGGAAAAAAAAAAGAAGCAATTTTCAAAACCATTAATTTAACAATTAAAAAATAAAATAAAAGAAATCACCCACCTGTAATGATCGCATCTTGAATCCCATTCCCATGAATCAAGCTCATATACCTCCCCCCAGGCAGCTCCCTCCCTCTCCCATACGACGGCAGCGGGTCTATCACCGGCCAGCTCCACGTATCCTGCAATGCCCTCACAACCATCGAAAACTAAACTCGACCAACAAAATTTATTTAAAAAAAAAAAATCGAAGTCAAACCGAGTGTTTACCTGAGAAGCCCTGATGACTGCACCCTGAGCGAGGAAAAGAGTCATGTGGCTGGTGAGGTTGAAGGGGCCGGTAAGCCAGACGCCAGGAGGGACGTAGAGCGTGGTGCCGCCGGGGTGGTGGAGGTGGCTGATGCGGAAGATGGCCTCCCTGAACGCTTTGGTGTTCAGATACCGGCCGTCGCCGACGCCGCCGAAGTCGGCGACGGAGATGGTCTCTGGGCGGTACTTCATCGGCACGATGCCGGAGCAGGTCGGGGCATCGTCGGCGGCTGCTTGGAGGAGGAAGAGGAGGAAGACGGGTAGGATCACCGTCAGCGGTGACGGGAGGCGGAGGAGTGTCATGGTTGAGTGTGAGATGGGGGGAGGGAACGATAATTCTTTTTGTTAGTGGAGGACAAGGAAAGCTGAGAAATTCTCAATTTACCGCATTTTACGTAGTGAGCCCCACATCCTATAGTAAAGTGAGTTACAACATAGGGGAAAATGGTGCTCACTACGTCAAATGCCGCGCTCATTTAGAATTTCCCCGGAAAGCTAGGGTTTGTCGGCGAGCTGGTGGATTTTACTCTTACTACTCAACGGCGGTGGGGAGAGAGAGTCGAGCGGTGTGGGTATTTTATATAGAGACTTTTGAGAGGTGTGTGGTTTTTGGAAATTTTTGAATGAGCAGCCGTGGTTCAGGTGAGCACTCCTTCTAGAGATATAAAAAAAAGGGTTAATTATTGACCCTCTCTAGTATTGGGGTGTGTAACTTAATACCTCTGAATTTAAAACTTCTGAAAAATTTTCTTGACTTTTAATACGGTTAGTAAGAATTTGTTATTGTCACTCTTTTTTAACACTAGGAGATTCTATCTGCACACGGTATTTTACTCTTGACGCACGGTTTTAAAACTTATAAATAATTACAAGTTTGCTATTATTTTTGGGGGTATTTACTGGTTTGTCCCTCAAATCTTTATATATTATGATTTAGTCCCCCAAATCTTCATATTTAGGATTTAGTCCCCCAAATCTGCTAAGTTACTACAATTTAGTCTACATCCTTAATATTTGATCTGATATTACCATTTTACCCCTCCTTATTCATTCTTTCTCTTCCTCTTCTCTTCTCCCCATCTCTTTCTCCTCTCTTCTCATTTTCTTCATTATTCCTTCTCTCTTCTCCTTCTCTCTTCCTTTTCTCTTCTCCCAATGACGAGAATTAACTGTGGTACGGTCTATTTTCTCCATCTTTAATAATATTTTCAAAAAAATTATATTTTATTATAATCTCGACCCTCTAGAGTTCACTCATGTCCAATTTCTTAGATTTTAATTTTGATTTAGTTTTTTCATGAAGTTGATACAAAATTAACAGTTTTCGCTGAATATGACATTTTGTATCAACGGCATAAAAGGACAAATAAACTTCAAAACTATCGATTTTGATCATAAAGAATGTAAGGAGATAGAGTTCATGATCCTAAAAAGAATTTAGAAGAAAAAATGGATAATTACTTTTTTGCTATCGATTTATGTAGTTTAGCTGAGATGTTGTCTCATATTCAGTAATCACATACATACATACACACGTACACACATATTGGAATTATTATAGGTGAGCCATCAACTCGGGAAAAGTTATGTAAATTAGTACCAAAAATATGGTGATCTAATATTTTCTCGTCAAGAATTAGTAGTTTTGCATTCTTAACTTTTTTCAGATCAAAATTTATGAATTTTGGAGTTTTTTTTATCCTTACATTAAGTAGTCACAAAATATTTTATTCAATGAAAATTGTTAATTTTGTGTCAATTTGATGGAGTGCAAAATCAAAACAAAAATCCAAGAAATTGAGTATGAGAGAACTCTGTGGGGTTGAGATCATAACCTATAAGAAAAAAAATTAAAAAAATATATTAGAGATAGTAAAAATGAACTGCAATTTAGATAATTTATATGCACTGAGTCAGTTTATTTCTATTATTTTCATATAAAAACACAAGTAGAGACACGGGCACACATTTCGCAAATTAAAAGGCGAGCCGTGAGAAGAGATTTATTGTTGAGAGGAATGGCAGCTGAACTCTGTTCGCATTTGCTTGCGTGGACCACATGATGAGAATAGTTTGTATAATTCTCAAGCACATGACCTGTCAAGGGCCATGAATCCGCTTGATCTGTTAAAGCCATTAATGCTTTTGATAACACCAAGGCCACAATAGGGAGTTTCTTAAGGAGCACACTTTTTTTCTGATAAATTTACTTGATAACTGTCTAAACTGAAAATATAAACTAAAAATTCGAAAATTATACTATAAAATGGGCCTCAGTAGAAAAAGTAACATGTTTCTTTGGAAACTCCCTGACAGCTCCTGATGGATCGGATTTAAGGGATGACACTCCATGCCAAGTTTGGTAAACATGATTTTAGAAACTGTGGTTTTATTTTATAATTTCAGGCATCATGGTTTAAATAAACCTAAAGGAATGTCTAGTTGAGAGTAAATTGAAGCCTAGCATGATTTTGAGAATATGTCTTGGATGACATATGGGAACCAAAGCTATAATTTTGATTATTATATTTTCATCGAGTTAATTGTAATGAGACCCTAATAAAAAGTAGTATAACTTATTACATTTTAAATTTAAAACTCTCAGTTTAGTTACTGAATTTCCAATGTACTTAATCAAAGATTTGTTATTCTGACATCTATTTAATTTACACTATACTTTTTTATGAGATTCCCAAATTACTGTCCTCTGGAAATATTTTGGGTGAATTCTAGTGAGAGAGAAAATGATAATTTGAAAATTTCTTTAAAAAATGTGCAATTTAAATTAAATATGAGTGAGAATAACAAATAGTTGATTAATGACATTAAGAGTTTAGAGACTAAACTGATAAAATAAAACTTGAGGGTAATAAATTACACTACTCCATAATACAAAGGACTCACTGCAATTAACCATATTTTTACTAGCCAAACGTACTAGTTTTGCGTTTGGGACTGTAACCATGAGAAATTATGGTTTCACACTAACCATAACCAAGTTTCCAAACTAGGTGAAATATTAGAATCAAATAAAACTTGAAAAGAACAATGCCATCACATGTAGTGATGTAGAAGACATCCATCATCCCATGAACTTGGAAGAGATCTAGAGTACGCGATGAAGTGTGTGTGTCTATATATATATATATATATATATATATATATATATATATATATATATATATATATATATATATATATATATATATATATATATATATATATATATATATATATGAGAAAAATGAAAATGAGCTGACAGCTCACGCAAGTTACCTGAGCTGCAGTTCATTATCACTATCTCCAATAATGTTTTTAAAAAATTTCTTTTGAATTATGATCTCGACCCCCTAGGGTTTACTCATACCCAACTTCTTGGGTTTTACTTTTGATTTGGTCCTCCATCAAGCTAACACAAAATTAACGGTTTTTAATGAATAAAACATTTTGTATGCACATGATGAAAGGGTAAATAAAATCCAAAATATATAAAATTTAATCTGAAATAAGTTAAAGAGGTAGAGACAGTGATTGTTAAAAAAAATTGAAGAAAAATCATTTTGATCATTACAGTTTTGCCGCTAGCTCACGTAACTTTTCCTGAGCTGGCGGCTCACCTACAGTAATCCATATATATATATATATATATATATATATATATATATATATATATATATATATATATATATATATATATATGAGGAAACAGGAAATTCACCGGCGATGAAGAGAATTACTTCACTAGTGCTTAGGTGGTCCAACAAAATCATTACATGTGGCGCCACTTAAGGTAACAAATAAAAGAAATCCCTTAACTACCTTTTGAGTGGCGTCACGTGTAATTATTTTATTGGGTCACCTAAGCGCTAGTGAAAGAACTCCCTTTACTGTCGATGAATTTTCCATTTTCTATATATATATATATATATATATATATATATATATATATATATATATATATAATGGAAAATTCACCGGCGATGAAAAAAATTCCTTCACTGTCACTTAGATGGCCCAATATAATTATTACACATGGCGCCACTCCAAAAGTGGTTAACTGAGTTCTTTTATTTGTTACACTTTATCGGTGCCACATGTAATAATTTTATTGGACCACTTAAGCGACGGTGAAAGAATCGTTATATATATATATATATATATATATATATATATATATATATATATATATATATATATATATATATATATATATTTATTTATTTATTTATTTATTTATATATTTGAGAAAACGGGAAATACACCGGCGGTGAAGGGAGTTCCTTCACCGCCGCTTAGATGGTCCAATAAACTTAGTACACGTGGCGTCACTTAAAGTAACAAATAAAAGAATCTTCTTAACCGCCCTTTAAATGGCGCCACGTATAATAATTTTATTGGACCATCTAAGCGGCCGTAAAGGAACTCCTTTCACCGTCGGTGAATTTTCTGTTTCCTCTATATGTGTGTGTGAAAGAGTTGGTGCTATAAGAGAGAGAGAGAGAGAGAGCATAAAAATGTTTGCTTTATCTAAACACCTAGGAGGAGCCCTGTCAAATATTGTTGTGTTTTTGTCTAGCTCCAAGCGCTCTGTTTTCTTTCGATAATAAAATTGTAGATGGATTATTTACAAAACTTAAATTCTCTGATCAATATTATTATGGATCGAATCTTAAAAGCTTGAACTGTTTTCTGGGAACATAGGGTGCCATCGACTAGATGCACTCTTCTTCACTCCCTGTAGAACTAAGATCCTCCTCACTTCCATTTCACAATACAGTAAACACATTATTTTATTTTTTTATATCAACATTGCTTAATAAAGTGCACAGTAAATATGATAAGAAGGAATAGATCACGCGTTGCAGGCTAATCGGTGACTATGGTAACTAAACCTTAGAACGCTGATTCTCGTATACTGCATTAAGAAAGTTCAAGCTACACACAACTGTATTCTGACGCGCTACATATCTTTGCATGTACATGGGCAGAAGTTCCATGTGCACATTATTGACCAGATCCAAAGATGGCATGGGGAAAAATATGTACAGAGGAGAATACTTGCACGTGTCTTCAAGGATAAAAGCATGTCAAATAAAAAAAAAAAAAATTAATGCTTCACACCAACCAACTGAAAAGATACAACAACAACAACTGAGTCTTTTATTTCCAGTATTTGAGGTAAACTACATGAACCAAAAAAAAAATCATGCCTGCCGGATCGATCACTTTGATAGTCATTCTATCAAGTAATACAACTTGAAAAGATAAAATTTGAAGCCTTATCATAACCATTCAAAAGCTATATTTTTGCTTGCCTATAATGCTAACATCACTTTTTAATACACTTTTTTCTTCCAGAAGTTATTAAACAAACACAAGAAAATAACATTGTTTAGATGATAGGATGATCATTAGTTTGAATATGGACATTGGGCATAACAAATTTGGAATTAGTAATCCAAGCATCCAGCAGGCATCTGATAATAATCCGAAGACTGATGAGGTAATCTTATTGCAGATCTATTAGAAAATATTGAGTTTTTAATTAAAAAAAAAGAGGCTTTTCTTCAAGAAATAGTACGACAATGCCAGCATGAATCAATACAATACATGTTCTACTGATAGCATATTGAATAATTAATCACAAAGTTTTATCACAAGATGCTGACCGGTTTTGTATGCAAGTTTGATGACAAAATTGTGCAGCTGGTCTTCGTCTCTTTCATCAGTTGGCCGTTTTCTTCAAGGTTTTGGACTGAGAATTCAGGGACAAAATGCAGGAGACCACCAAAGCTTATAATGAGGAGTACAGAGCACTCAACTTGCTACTGCTTTATTTTATTTTATTTTTTTCTAAGTCATACGGAAAAAACAAAAACCATTACACTCTGCAAAATTAACATCATTTTGAAGAAATCAGCCTACTCTAGAGGCACCTCAGGGGCTAAACATCAAAATTAGTCAATTTAGGATGTGTTTGGCAGATTGAAAGTAGTGAAATTAAGGAAGAAATTAAAAAGTAACTTTTAATATTGAAATAAAATAAAAATGCTCTTCTTATATTTGTTTGCTAATATATTGAAAGAAAAAAGTGTGTAAGTATTTTTTTAATTAATTAAATAAATATAGTTTTTATATTATTTTATTTATTTATTAGAGATAAAGATATAACTTTTGAAAAACAATGATGACATGTAAATATAAAAAAAAAAAAAAAAATTATCATCCTACCTTACTTCTTAATTCACTTCCAGATCCAAAATATGAGGAAAAAAGTTTAGGAAGTGAGTGCTACATAGGCATCATTTTATTAATTAAAAAATAATTTCCAACTTTTTTTTTTATTAAATAAATATTTGAAGTAGTGAAAGTAATTTTAGCTCATGTGTAAGAACTTTTTGGACCACTGAAGGGCCGGTTGCTGTCCCTCCGCATTCATGTAGTTTTGATTAGCCTCCATTTTTCGGTAGTAGACAATGGGAGTCGAAGGACTTTGCGAGTTACATCCCGACCAAAGTAGTCCCACGGCCTATTTAACATCCCATGTACCATCATCTGCTCTGAAATCGGCCAGTGTGAGCCGCGTGGGCATACACCAAACGTAGCAAAATGTCGGAATACATAGTAAAAGTGCTTCAACAATATTCGATATATTTCTATAGACATCAATATGATTGCAGTCGCTAATCTCCCATGTTAATCACTCTAAAACTGCAGTTAGCTTAGCTTTGCCAATTTACCCTCCATGTCATGTCTGTAATCATCCTATTTCCTTCTCCCTTCCATTACGCTTCTAGGAAACTTATACATCCTTAATGATGCTTGCCCAAACCTAGTACTGCTCGATATATATATATATATATATATATATATATATATATATATATATATATATATTCAAACTCACAAACACTTATATATATTTTTACCATATAGGACATTCCTCTTTCCTTCAGCCAATGAAAGGCCCAGCAGTACACCAACCAACCGGAAAAAAAATTGTGAAGGATAATACTTGCACATGTCTTCAAGGATAAAAGCATGTCAAATCCAAAAAAAAAATAATAATAATAATAATGCTTCACACCAGCCGACTGGAAAAATAATAATGAGAAGCCTTATTAGACACAATTTTTAGATACAACTGCAATGATAATAATGCTTCACACCGGCCAGCTCCTACTTCAAGAGATTGTCCGGTCAAAAAATAAGTTAGAAGTTACTTATTTATATGTTGAGATCGTCTATACAACAACAACAACTAAGCCTTTTATCCCAAGTATTTGGGATAGGCTATATGAACTAAAAAAAAAATCACGCCGGATCGATTATTTTGATATTCCTTCTCCATTTATTTCTATTAAGTAATATCTCCTTATTTAAACATTTAAATTCTATATCTTTGCGTATCACCTCCATTTATATTTTCTTCGGTCTTCCCTTCATTCTTTTAACTTGTCCTACATTGATAACTCCACTATTCGAACTTGTGCACTTGTACGCCTACGTTGCACATTACCAAATTATCGTAAGCGATTTTCTCACATCTTTTCATCGATGGGAGCTACACCTACCTTAGCACGAAAATATTCATTTCTCACTTTATCTCTCCTAATATTGCCGCACATCCAACGGAGCATGCGCATCTCTGCTACACTTATGTTCTGT